>JAXCGZ010013287.1:22500-42500 GCA_037179515.1 Halocaridina rubra | reverse complement strand
TTTTTCTATGAAAGAATAATTATATATGACCATATATAGCTGAACGCTTAATGTACAGATGAATAAAGGTCAACTATGATGTAGTATGAAACGAAGAAGTTCTGAGATCTTTGAGACTGTACTTTAGTCAATCTACAGAGCAATTAAAGATGTAGATGGACGACAGCACAATATGGAGGTTCTCAGCACCCCGTAGGCGATGTGTTTTCTTCCGTCTATCTAGTCATTCATTCATGTAATATCTATGTTGCATAATAAGGAATGCTTTGCTATTTACCAGCCTTTGGAGAAAGATTCATGTATTCGATAAGACTAAAATATCAAGATAAGATGTATTAAGGACTTATCACATAGGATTTAATTTAGAATATTAGCTAATCCGAATGTTTGTGTTTTCAGATATTCATTTGCTACTTTTACGAAAGTTAATTGACTTATAAAATTTACTTTAATGAATATTTTTGAGAGGTCCTAGTATATTTATGAATGGTAAAAATAACTTATTTTTTTGTGTTAGAATATACCTTAATTGTCCCAGATTTCCGTCACGGACTCCCTTTTCTACCAAGAGCTAGGACGATTGCCTTCTTGCGAAGGACTTGTTTTTGGGCATATGTAATCGTTACCCTGAGTGCATGCCCTTGCTAACCTCAGACCGTGACGGGGCGCGAACCCTCGACCTGCCGCCTCAGAGTCGCGGACGCTACCGCTTGAGCCACGGTGACTACGAATATACCGTAATCTCATGACTTAAATGCCACTATTAGAACACTGTTTGCATTATAGTAGTAAAGATTTTCGTTCTCATCAAGTGATTAGCATTTTATCCCCTCCTCTGGCCTTGTCTCACGAGCTTCCCTCTATTGATCGGTTTATGTAACAACCCCTCTCGCCCAAGCAAGATAGCAAGCAACAGCAAACCGAGTAAGCGTACTGGCAAGCAGGCCAAAGAGAGAAGAACAAGAAATGCAGTGAATTTGAAACCAATCAGCATTTCATTGCAGCTGAAATAAATTATCTCCGAAGGGAAACTTAATTTGAATATTTCATATGATGCTGCTTAACCCAGCCTCTGGGTTAAACAGGCCAGCTTAGCTCAGTGCCGGTCCCAAGCCCGGATATATGGGGAGAGTTTCCAGGATAGTCCTAGCAAGACACTGGGAGAAAACTTCTTTGCTCAAGCAATGCATGGTTGACTAAAATGTAATGGCCCTCAGTCCCCAGCAGCCCTTTGATGACGAAGCGTGCTGAGAAGCTTCATACATGGTCAGCCGACTGACAGATAGAGAACTATCTACTCAGGCGTATGGTGAGAAAGGTGAGAAAGCTACAGAGATCAGTTACATTAGAGCAGGGAAGAAGTTCCCTTGGTAAGGTTAGCTGAATTTTAGCTCTAAATAACAAAGAGAATTGAGAATAAGATTGAGAAGATTTCAGTCGTGTTCTTACTTGTTCTCAGTGGTAGACGCGTCATATGTACATCATTTCCAGTGCATTTAGTGTTGACTTTGCTTAATTGTAATTGAATATAATTAATCCTCGCCAGAAGTAGTTCATATTATATGATGTAATTTGCTTGTGAAAATATTTAATGTCTGGCGTATACAAGAACAAGGAAATTCTAAAATAATGTATAATCTTAAAATATATAAATATATATATATATATATATATATATATATATATATATATATATATATATATATATATATATATATATATATATATATATATATATATATATATATATATATATATATATACATTAGCAACTGAGAAATCAATGGTGGAACAGAATCTTCCTAGCTCAAGCTTCATAAAAACATTAACTGATGTTCTCCATCTCTCTTTGAAAAAAAAAAATATAGAAAAGAGAGGAGACACATTCTGGCTTAATGAACGTAATAAACGAATGTGAAATTATAATAAAACTGTCAGATGCATTCCCAATTACCGCCACTTTTAATTACGTCAGGTTGGTAGCGTTTTATGGAATTAGAGATAGATCAGCGTAAAAATGAAAGTATATCATTGCTTTGCTAATAAATGAAGGGACAAGATGAGAACTGGAAAATAAAATCTGTCACTTGTATTTTTTTTTTTTTTGCCTTGACTTTTATTTTCCATTTTTTGTTTTTATCTTTTTTCCTATAACATGTGTTTTGTTTTGTTTTTTTTATATATATTTTCTTAGTAATTTTGTGCATTTAATTCATGCTAAAATATAACGTCAATTATTTGATTTATTTTGATCACATTTTTACTCATAATTTTATTCTTTTTATATCATTATATTTCGTTGCTCTGGGGGTCAGAGACTGGGTCAGACTCAAATAGTATTGAGTTTGAATTCTCTAGGGGCTCAAATTGCGTCATCTCGCCAGAACCATATAAGATGGGATAAAAGAAGGGCAGTGACCTTAACTCGCCAGATTAAGGAAGTACATCTTTAGATGTGAAAGGTCAGTGGTTGAAGAGTGATATTTGAAGAGAGGAAATCTTAACTTCCTCGTAAATTCAATAAAAGAAAAATAATATAAACTTCTTATAGATCTGGGTTTTCTTGGAGATTAAGTATCAATATTCCCTCTCAGCATAAAAAGAAAATAGTCTCTACCTAATTATTCTTTCAGATTAGGCTTAGTTAATGTATAATAAGCATATATTAAGAATTAAGCAGTTGATTGCCTGCAAGAGGGATTACCTTTACGACTAAGGGGGATTACCTCAAATACCAGTCACGGTCTGAGGTTAGTAAGGGCATGCACGCAGGGTAACGATTAAACCTGCCAAAACAAGTCCTTCGCAAAGAGGCAACCGTCCTAGCCCTTGGTAGAAAAGGGAGTCCGTGACGTAAAAAAACGGAACCAAATACTGGGAGGGACTATCTTGATACAAGTGAGTCATGTTTTCACTTACATCATTTGGAGCATCCTGTATACTCCTGAGCACGTTCGATAGAGAGAATATCCTCGATGACCTAATGGTTATGTTATAAGGAAAGTCATTACAATGGATAATCTTAGCATATGCATAGAACAACATGCTGCAGTGTATGTTCTCATGAATTTTATCTATAGGTACCTGCAGAGACGCTGGTAAAAAGTGAATGACTTCTTGCAGCTCCAGCTGATACAGTCAAAGAGGATTCCTCAAGTTTGAACGCTGGAGCAAAGTGAAATGATTTCTCTATTTTTAGAATTGATACAGAACGAAAGGATCTCCCTAATTCCAGCACTGAAACAGAGTCTTGGGATCCTTTTAGTTCCAATCTGATGCAAAGTACAAAGACCCCACAAGTTCCAGCACTGATAGAGTATAAAATAATTCATAGTTACACTACTAATATAGAGAGAAAATAGCATCTTATGTTTCAGCGCCGAAACAAAGTGAAACGATTCCTGTATTACCAGCACTGAGGTAGAGGGAAAGCACTCTGCTAGTTATAGCACTGTTACAAAAACAAATAAATCATTTACTTCAAGCAAAGATAAGATTCTCTTTACTTCTAGCAGTGATGTAGAGTGCAAGGCACCTCCTCGATCCAGCACTGAAGCATTGTAAAAGGATTCCCCCAAGTTCAACCACCGATACAAAACGAGAAGTCGATTAAATCCAACTACACAAGTTGTGAGTTAACAACCCAAGTACACACACTCCATGACTTACCCCTTTCGAACGCACATAACATCCAGTCTGCACACACGATCAAGTACATCTCACTTAGCATCAATTATTCACTCGAGCAGCACACCCTGCGCCTAAAGCTGCCTGGAGGGAGATGTGTTTCTGAATTATTTACTAAAACATCTTCCACTTACTCAGTGTCCCTCGTCTTTATTGTAAATGGAATATCGAACCATGCTTGCTTAGAATGCCTCCTTGTGTAGATGGGGCTCTTGAGGGAATGGAACTTGAAGTGAATGAAATAATAATAATAATAATAATAATAATAATGATAATAATAATAATAATAATAATAATAATAATAATAATAATAATAATAATAATAATAATAATAATAATAATAACAATAATTATAATAATAATAATAATAATAATAATAATAATAATAATAATAATAATAATAATAATAATAATAATAATAATAATAATAATAACAATAATAATAATAATAATAATAATAATAATAACAATAATAATAATAATAATAATAATAATAATAATAATAATAATAATAATAATAATAATAATAATAATAATAAAAGTATGTAGAAAAAGGTAGGAGAAAGAGAAAAAATATCTTTCCGGAGAACATCTTTATCTCAAGAAACTGCCAGAACAGACCAGTATCAAAATAACATTGATATTATATATATATATATATATATATATATATATATATATATATATATATATATATATATATATATATATATATATATGAATCACATTTTAACCCTGACCGGGACTCGAACCTAAGACTCATAGTAACTGTGCCAAGGCGCTACCAACTACACCAATGAAGGTCCCGCTATACTAGAGGGAACATATTCTTTCTGAATGCCTTTTTGTTCGTATCACAGATTCTTCAAAATCTCATTCGTGGCTTCGTTTCACATTTAATTTAAATCCCCTGCTATATAGGCATCAATAATAATCGATTTATCATATTACCATATGTGAAAACATGAATCATATTTTGCCCCTGACCGGGACTCGAACCCAGGACGCAATTATTGTGCCAAGGGGTTACAAACTACACCACTAACCCCACAACTAACTGCTATTCTAGGAATGAACGCATTCTTTTTGAATGGCTTTGTTCATATTACATCTTCTTTATAACCTCACTCGTGGCCTCGTTTTTTTGCATTTAATTCAAATCCCATGCTATATAAGCATCAACAATTATTAGAAAAATACATTATCATATGTGAAAAATTAATCCTATTTTAACCCTAACCAGGGCTCGAATCTTACTCACTTAATTACTATGCCAATACGCTACTAACTACACTGAGGGTCTAAAGGAAGAAGCAAACCTCACAGCTAACTGCTAAACTAGGAATAAACGCATTCTCTCTGAATGTCTTTTTGTTCATATTATAGCTTTTTCCCAACCTCACTTGTGGCTTCGTTTTCGTATTTAATTCAAATTCCATGCTATATAGGTATCAATAATAATGAAATTAGCACTTTAATATATGTGAAGACATGAATCATATTTTACCTCTGACCGGGATTCGAAATTAAGATACATAAGTACTATGTGTTGGCACGGTAATTATGTCTTAGGCGGTCTATTTCCTTTCAAACATATCTTGTTGATTATGACAGCTGTATCTGCAAGTAATATTTGTAGTCACAGTGGCTCAAACGGCAGCGTCATCGACTCTGGGGCGTCAGGTCGAGGGTTCGCGCCCCGTCACGGTCTGAGGTTAGCAAGGGCATGCACTCAGGGTAACGATTACACCTGCCAAAACAAGTCCTTCGCAAGAAGGCAACCGTCCTAGCCCTTGGTTGAAAATGGAGTCCGTGACGTAAAACCGAAACAAATTTGCATTTATTATTTCTTATTTAATTTTTCCAAGCTTCTTACTATCTTTTTCTCATTTTATTGAGCTGTCTTAGTAAGTATATGATGTATGCATACATATTTCTATGTATGTATATATCAACAGTTTGAAACTGATATGTAATAATAAGTGACACCCACCCTATTTCATCAATCGATCAAATGGCATTAATTGACTGATTTTCATCCAGATTTATCCCTTTCATAGGTGTCGCTGTTATGATCTACATTGCAATATTGCAATTATGACGATCAAAATTACTGCACGACCCACTAAATTCATGTCAGTTCTGATTACTGTTTGATGCAATATATACTGGTTAATAGTTCAAAATGAGGACCTGAAATTCATTTACACTTTTCATGCTCCATCGCACGGAAAATTGATGTTAAATTAGTGATCACACTCGTGTTTTTTTTTATCTTTTTTATTTATTTGTATAATGAATGATTTATTTGTACTTTATTTTTATGAGCACATATGAAAAATATCTGAATTAATGATGTGAAGCGTTAAAATTTTTCCTGCTATTTAATGCTTTATTTGTATGTGTGTGTGTGTGTATATATATATATATATATATATATATATATATATATATATATATATATATATATATATATATATATATATATATATATATATATATATATATATATATATTAGTTATTATTATTATTGTAGTTATTATTTTTATTATATATATATATATATATATATATATATATATATATATATATATATATATATATATATTCGTGTGTGTGTGTGTCTTATCTTTCATTGAAAATATCTGTTCATTGCTATCTGACCAGAGCTTATTACATAATTGATTTACTAAGGCCCTCCATTAACAACGTTGTAGCTTAACTTACATGCAAGGAACAGCACAAGTGGGTACTGTTACATCTATGTTACAGGAAAATAAGAGTGTTTTGCAAGTTATAAGTAATTTCTGTTCTCTAATTTACAGAATTCTCTTTTAAAAACCTATTGCAAGCAAGAAGTACATTTGTAGTTAATCTGTTTGTGTCTTAGCTGCCCGAAGAAGACAACTTTAAATGAATATAAAAGATTTTGTAGATCATGCTCTCTATGTATGCTTAAATCCAGTAGTAGGTTGGCTCATGGCAGCAGCCGCCCGTTGCGATACTACAGCTGAAGGTGTTTTGAACTTAAATAGGTCTGTCCAGGACAGTTCGATGTTGAGTCTTCCTTCAGTTACGGTTCTTTTTTCTATGTCTACATCTACACTGAATATTCTTGGATATTCATTACACATCTTTTATTTTCCCTTCACATCTGACAAGTCATTACACTCTCCATCTCTGTTTCTCTTTATTTTATGCATTTTTCGTGCCCAGGCCCGATGAGGGAAGTTTTATTTTATTATTCTTTGGCCCGTCCTGGTGTCAGAATCATAAAAAGAATAATAATAAAATAAAATAAAACTCCCACAACACATTAGTTTATTTCACAAACCAGTGCAACTATAGTATATGTAACTCACACTGGTAATGTGCTCAACCATTACATTTTCATTATTCATATTTGTAAACTATTAATAAAGTGTTCAAGTAGTGTACTCTGAGCAAGAATGAAAGTTCATGATGCTAGTACTATTTTTAAAGTAAAAACATTTGACTTTGCGTTCATCCAGTTCTTTTGTTGTGAAAGCTATTCAGGAAGAATGGCAATAATTACTGGGTGTTACACATGGAAAACGTCTCTTTTTTTTTTTAATTGGATATATACTACTTCCCACGGGAAGTGCAAACAGTATACCCTTATACTGTGAGCACATGAAGGTTCTCTTGTCATATATATGTATTCTGGTTTTCACATGTTTTGCGTGGATTTGTAAGCTTGGAAGATCATGGGTACATGAAAATAAAAAAAATGATGTACTTTGATTTTCCATGGGAACACGATACTGACCCAACTATTTTAGCTTAATTTTCCTCAGTATTTTATTATGATATACTTATGACAGACTTACTTGGGTATGTTACAGCAATTATTACATCATTTAGATTGACTAAATGATGATACGCTCTGTGTTTTACAAAAGTAATCACAAACACCAATCATTATTGTCTTCCTGGTGCAGTCTGAACTGAGCTTAGGAAAATTTGTTACGCAAAATATTACTTAATAAATCTGTCGCATTAACTGGGTAATGTCACATATATAACCAGACCTCTTTAATTACTTTTAATGATAGAATTAAAAGTTGTTCCGGGTTTACGTCACGGACTCCCTTTTCTACTAAGGGCTAGAACGGTTGCCTTCTTGAGAAATACTTGTTTTGGCAGATGTGATCGTTACCCTGAGTGCATGCCCTTGCTAACCTCATTCTAGAAAAAATATAATTGTATATGAAAAATAACCTGACGAAGAGTTCAAGACCTATGAAAATAATCCTATGTCTTTTTTTCTCTTTTTTTCCTTCTATTTTAGTATCGCCCTCTCGGTTCACGCGTTAATCCTATTAAGATTTTAATGGCCGGCAGGGCCGCCTTCGGTAATGCGAGACCGGAAAAGATATTAATAAAAGTGAGAAAAGAAAATGATATCATATAAAAATAGATTTTGATGATACAAAAAGATACGTATTATTAAAATGTATTAATTTATTTATTTATTTATTATAATTATTTTTATTATTATTATTATTATTATTATTATTATTATTATTATTATTATTATTATTATTATTATTATTATTATTATTATTATTATTATTATTATTATAATTATTATCATTATTATTATTATCATTAGTATTATTATTAGTTTAGGTTGGGTGGATTCTCTCCAAGTGAGGAGGTGAGAATATTCTACCTCCTATATTCCAATCTCTATCTCTTTGCGTTGCATCTCTGCATCCTGGACGGTGGACAAGAATGCCGTTTTGCGTTCTCCCAGGAGCAGTAAAAAATCTTCCTAAATGGGGCCTAGGTAGGGGACTGAAAATAACGCCCTCTCATATGTCTCCTTAAAGAGAGAGTTCGGGTCGGAAACTCTAACGAAAAATGTTGAATTCTTTGCCTTGGCAACTCACAAGTGGCATTGCTGCTTTTATGTATCCTGAGTTATTTCCTTTTCAGCACACACACACACACACACACACACACACACACACACACACACACACACACACACACACACACACACACACACACACACACACACACACATATATATATATATATATATATATATATATATATATATATATATATATGAGAGAGAGAGAGGAGAGAGAGAGAGAGAGAGAGAGAGAGAGAGAGAGAGAGAGAGAGAGAGAGAGAGAGAGAGAGAGAGAGAGAGAGAGAGTACCTGAAAAGCAATACAGCTTGACATCAATGAACAAATAACGTTTGTCATTAAAACTAGAAAGATAAAAGTTCTTCGCATTCACTCGTCTATAAATAGAGACACGATGTAAACAAGCGAGAACTAACACAGCACAGGTGAAATAAAAACACAAAAGAGTCAACATTGACTTTATCCATACAGGTGATTACTAGTCCAAGAGTCATATGTATATATATATAAATTACGGAAAAAAAACACATTGAGGTGTCATTAAACTATCGCCTAGGAAAGCTGAGGCTGTAACACGTATATAACACGTTTATAACTTAGCTGATTGATGCTTGGTCCAAACCCGGTAGTTTCATTCATTTGTATATGCTTAAAAAGGATTGAAAATAGCGCATTAAGTGTTAGAAAAACCATCACACTGAACCACTGAGAGATATAACATGTTCCATCACCCTTCATGGCTCCATAGATAGATAGATAGATAGATAGATAGATAGATAGATAGATCGATAGATAGATCGATAGATCGATCGATAGATAGATGGATAAATAGATAGATAGATACATAGATAGATAGATAGATAGATAGATAAATAGATAGATAGATAGATAGATAGAGAGAGAGAGAGAGAGAGAGAGAGAGAGAGAGAGAGAGAGAGAGAGAGAGAGAGAGAGAGAGAGAGAGAGAGATTCATTGAATATTAGCCAGCCGATGCATCACTCCCATTCGCTGGGCGTTTTATGTATATGTGTAGGTATGTGTGCAAGTATATAAATACGCCCATATATATGTATGTATGTATGTATGTATGTATGTATGTATGTATGTATGTATGTATGTAAGTATGTATGTATGTATGTATGTATGTTACGTATGTATGTATGTATGTATGTATTTATGTATTACACACATAGGTATATATGTATGTAGATATATATGTATGGATTGCACACACACACACACATATATATTTCATGTGTATGTATATATGCTTGTGATAGCCCTCACTTCAAAGCAATTACCGTGGGGCCAACATTTTTGGCAGCAATTAACTGAACCTTTTGTGTACATGACACGTCAATAAAGGTCTCTCTTTCACTCTCTTTCTGTCTCTCTTGTGTGTGTGTGTGTGTGTGTGTGTGTGTGTGTGTGTGTGTGTGTGTGTGTCTATTACACGCACACACATTCTAGTTTGCCTTTTCATCCATTATATGATCTAGGGTTTATATTTGCTTATTTATATAAATATTCATAAAGTTATTTATCTAACTATCTATCTATCTGTCTATCTATCTATCTTTTTATCTATTTATTTATTTATTTATTTATTTATTTATTTATTTATTTATTTGTTTGTTTTACAACAAAGGTCTGATTTCTCATCCACTCTCCCTTGTGCTTAGGGGTGGTTATCCCTTTGTTACTTGATTCTGGTTTATCGTTTTTTCAGAGTGTTTTCCTCTCTCTCTCTTTTTTCTGTCTATCTATCTATCTATTTATCTATCTATCTATCTATATATATATATATATATATATATATATATATATATATATATATATATATTTTATTTTTGTAATTTCTATGTATCAATTAACCTCCGTATTATACCGAGAAAGAGGTAGCGTTTATATGCCTGTCTTATTCTCTATCTATAAAACTGTACATATATCTGTCAAAAAATAATTCCTCGTAACTATAGAGCCAAAGAGAATCTCATTCAGTAAGCAGCAATTTAGAAAACATTATTCTAAATCTCTCTCTCTCTCTCTCTCTCTCTCTCTCTCTCTCTCTCTCTCTCTCTCTCTCTCTCTCTCTCTCTCTCTCTCTCTCTCTCTCTCTCTCTCTCTCTCTCTCTTCTTTTTTATATCCCCGTTTCATAAAGTATATTCAAAATTTATTACGTTCATTAAAAATCTTTGTAAATAAAGAGATATTAAAAAAATTTCCGACGGATATGATGGGTCCTCCTTTCCAACCCAATCCTTATTGAAATTAATATGCTTCGAACATTATAATTATGACCTACTTTAGCAGTTCAGAAGGGGGGAGGACATGATTAAGGACCACCCCCTAATTGAAAGTGTCAGCATCAATAAAGTTAAAATAATAAGGGGGGGGAAATGGGGGGGTGGAAATGACATTAGGGTACAACCCTCCATGGTTCTGTGAATCGAGGGCCTGACTTTCATTCAGGTTATCCTGATTTCACTGTTATTGAAATAGTCACCAATAATAATTTATTTATTTGTAAGCTTACCGAGTCTAATCTATCTTAACATAGCTTTATTTACTCTAAATTAACCTAGCCTAACCTAGCCTAAGCTAACATACCCTAACCCAATCTAATTTAATCTAAGTTAACCTAAGCTAAACTAAGCAACTTTAATCTTTCTTTACGCAATTCTAAGCTACCTATCCTTACGTAAGATAATCATGTCTAATACAATCTAATATAATCTTAAATTACCCATTGTACCCTAACTTCACCTAATTCAACCTATCCTAATCTAACCAAGCCAAATCTGGCCTGTCTCTGTGAGTAAATTGTCTGCACACGTCAGTTCAACGGGTCAGATATGATTTGTACACCTTCTGTGTTCCAGAGCTGATTTAGGTGAAGAAGGAGAAGGTAGTGGTCTTAGTCACATGGATTGTTAACTTTTTCTAAGCACTAGGCTCATGTAGAGAACCGTTAGATATGATGGAGAATCCCTATCTTGACTATTTTGGCCTTCATTCAGCATGAATGTCCACTCAGGGGCTTTCTTATCTTTATAAAGCCTGGAATGGTTATTAATTGAACAAGTTGAAATTTTAATATTCCTTGTCAATGAAGCTAAAAACATTTTTTTTCTTTCGTGTTGGGCCTAGTATCCAGATTATACCCATGAAAAAACGGGATAGCCTAATTTAGCTTAACCTTTTATTACTGAACACCGTGATGCTGAATCAATTGTATATGTTTTTTGTTCTATCTTCATTACCGAGCAAAATAAATCAGCTACAGTATTTTTAAGATCAATTGTACGTATTAACTATTCAAATAAAAATACTCCATATTTATGGATATAAATTCTGTGCTTGAAATTCTGAGTATTGATAAAAAGACACTATAAAGAACAGGAAAACTAACAAAAAACAATAAAAAATGCGATACTTTTGCCCCACCCTGTATTCCTCGCTAGGCTTGCCGAGTTAGCTGGAGGCTACCGCCCTGTAGAGCCAACTATGATTTCTGCATTGTTCACAAACTTTCCTGACGAAAGAGTAGCTGTATGAACCACCTTGAGGAAGTTGAACTCGGGGCCTCTTGAGTGGGACTCAAGTACTTTGTTCACTTGGCTTGAACAGGATGCTCTTTGCAGGCTACAGACTATATATTTCCTCCTAAATGTACATTTGTACAACTTCATAGCTGTATATCTTTCAATTTCATAATTTTCAATTATTACTCACTTTAAATGTTGTCAAATAATCTCCCTACCTGTTTGGGAATCGAACCTGCGAATCTAGGCTAGAGTAAAACAGCTTAGTCCACTACACCACAGATGTTGCATAAGAGAGGGAATTAGGGTATCTTGCTGATAACTCACAGACGGGGGGATGCAAGATACCCCAATTCCCTCTCTCATACAACCTCTGTGGTGTAGTGGACTAATCTGTGTTGCTCTATATTAGAGTTTGCAGGTTCGATTTCCGGCCAGGAAGGGAAATGATAATAATAATAATAATAATAATAATAATAATAATAATAATAATAATAATAATAATAATAATAATAATTATTATTATTATTATTATTATTATTTTATTATTATTATTATTATTATTATTATTATTATTATTATATATTATATTATTATTATTATTATTATTATTATTACTATTATTATTACTATTATTATTATTATTATTATTATTATTATTATTATTATTATTATTATTATTATTATTATTATTATTATTATTATTAACTGGGTCATTAGGTGTACATTTTTGCGGAATGAGTAGGAGTATATTGAAGATTGTTATTATATTTGAGAATAGAAAGATGGATGTGTTAGTACTGTATGAACTAAAACTGAAAATGGGGAATTCTTTTGATGAATGGGCATTTAGTTTAACTTGGCCCGCCCTTATACATAGTGGAATTAGGGATTCGTTTCATGAATTGATTTTACTCAAGAAAGGATGTATTTACAGTAACCAGAGAAGCCTTCCTAGGATTGGAAAATATGAACTTTAGCCCTGAGAGTATATTATTTGCATACCTTCCTCATTCTTCATTATTTTTAGCCCATATCTTTAGAGCAAGTCTTGTGTTCAAATGGAGATGATAGTTTTCATGTGGTACACGTCTCGAAGATAGATAATTTTATTTAGTCAGTAAACTGGAATGCTGGGTACAAGTTATATGGGTAGGGAATTTTTCAAATATATATTTGTGTCTGTGCGTACGTGCGTATGTATGTGTCTGTGTGTGAGTGTGAATGCGTGTGTGTGTGTGTGTGTGTGTGTGTGTGTGTGTGTGTGTGTGTGTGTGTGTGTGTGTGTGTGTGTGTGTGTGTGTGTGTGTGTGTGTGTGTGTGTGTGTGTAAAGATGGCTCGTTATTTCTAGGCAGTAAACTGGAATGTTGGGTACAAGATATTTCAGATCCAGGATTTTACAATATTTCTTTTCCATCTTAATATACTCGTGTGTAATATATACAGATATAAGTAAAGCACCTAAAAAGAAACGTATAACAGTCCCCTCACCAGGATTTGAATCTACTACACACTCATGATCCATCAGTATATTCAAGGAGTTACCGATTGCACCATTTAATGTCTTTGTTCCGGTTTTACGTCACGGACTCCCTTTTCAACCAAGGGCTAGGACGGTTGCCTTCTTGCGAAGGACTTGTTTTGGCAGATGTAATTGTTACCCTATGTGCATGCCCTTGCTAACCTCAGACCGTGACGGGGCGCCAACCCTCGACTTGACGACTCAGAGTTGCGGACGCTACCGCTTGAACCACGGTGACTACGTAACACTTAATGTCTTTTAACTTGTTATATAAGAGTACAGTGATGTACTGTCAATTTACTGTAGCTTTGAATCTTGGTGTTACTGACACACACATACACACAAAACATCCGCACCTAATATGAGAAAAGGTTCTTGAAGTTCAGAATTTATACCAACAATTATAAATCAAAGATTATAAATGGATAAGGTAAGCTAAAATTGCAGTCCACATATGTATCCCAAACATTCCTCCGATGGAATGTTTTCGTTTAAATGTTTCGTATTTATTTATATTTATAATTTCTTTTTTTTTATTTGTTAAATTAATCCAGCGTTACACGAAAACCGAAAAAAAAAAATATTTTCATTGGCGAAGTTTTCAGTTGCCAGTATTTTTATACCAGTGATTTATCACATATTTCTCACGGTTTAAAATATCACTGCAAAGGACGTGAATTTATCGGTGAATATTGATTTTTGCTAATAATAATAGGAGTAATGATAATAATAATAATTAATGGAGGACCACGTTATATATATATATATATATATATATATATATATATATATATATATATATATATATATATATATATATATATATATATATATATATATATATATATATATATTTATTTATATGTATATATATATATATATATATATATATATATATATATATATATATATATATATATATTGTTTGGAACTGTTAAACATATTATGTACATAAAGATTAAATGTCGATTTAATTGTACTTGGAATGTAAGCTGTTGTCAATAAAAATACCTATCTCTATCTATCTACGTTAATTTGATATGGCTAAAATTGGATTGAAAGCCGTATTGAGTTCAAGATCAAATTTTCCCTCATATATATATATATATATATATATATATAATATATATATATATATATATATATATATATAGATAGATAAAAGAGAGAGAGAGAGGAGAGAGAGAGAGAGAGAGAGAGAGAGGAGAGAGAGAGAGAGAGAGAGAGAGAGAGAGAGAGAGAGAGAGAGAGAGAGAGGAGAGAGAGAGAGAGAGAGATCATTACAAAAAAAGGAAAGAAAAGGAACATGAGATATGACTCTCTGACAAATGGAAGTGTCAAAATGAAAGTGGGAAAAAATTTAAATAAAAAAAAAGTGAGAGAGGAAAATGAAGATATTCCCAGCAACACAATTGAAAGCAACTCGAGAAACTTAAACAGACATGCTTGAAGATAAAGAAAATTTAAACATTTGCGCATGGAAAATGATAGGACATAAATGAAGTTCAGTGGCAATGGTATGCAATGATGATTGGAAAAACTATTCGAGCACTGGATGTTCAGATTGAAAATTACATGAGACAAGCAAATTATTATTTGCTAGAAATATCTCGAGGGCATGATGGAGAGAAAAAAAGATTGCAGAAAGAAGAGATGAAAAAAATATATATGAACTAGATATTCTGAGGGCATGATGGAGAGATAAAAAGACTGTAGAAAGAAGAGATGAAAAAAAAATATATGAACTAGATATTCTGAAAAAGTCATGAGAGTGAGACCGTGAAACACTACTTAGAAGATAAATCTGGAAGATAGGATAGAAAGAAAATGGATTATGGAAAGAGATGGCGATGAAAAGTAAGCATTCTTTGGATATTCTGCAAAAAAAAAAAAAAAAAAAAAAAAAAAAAAAAAAAAAAGTCATGATAGTAAGGAAGCCGTGAAGCTCTACTTAGAAGAGAAATCTGGAATATAGGATAGAAAGAAAATGGATTATGGAAAGAGATGGAGATGAAAAGTATGCATGTTTTGGATATTCTGAAAAAAAAGTCATGATAGTAAGGAGACCTTGAAGCACTACTCAGAAGAGAAATCTGGAAGAAAGAAAATTTATCATGGAAAGAGATGAAGATGAAAGTATGCATGCTCTGGATATTCTGCAAAATAGTCATAATAGTAAGGAGGTTGGCAGTCTCTATTTTCAAGAGAAATCAAGAAGATGTAAGAGAGAGAGAAAAAAAATGAGTGGATATAATCCTGACAGCCAACGTTTTAGGTGCATTAGTGGAGTGGTGTCGAGATAAGCAACTTCCTTCTCATCCTGTCCTCGAATCCTTTACCACAAGAGACAAACTTTTCCTTCGCAAAAGTTATTATTATTGTGAGATAAAATTCGCTCCCAGGGAATGAAAACAGTCGGAAAACTTGGAGATAATTCATTCGGGAGGTTTTTTTCTTGTTATTACCCGGCGTTATTCATCTTTCGTTTCTCAGAATTCACAAACTTTCATTCTTTTTCTTCATTTTTTTTTACTCTTAAATGCTCCGTACATGACATTAGAGTTCGTATATGTATAATCAACCACGGATTTTTTTTACTCTTAAATGCTCCGCACATGACATTAGAGTTCTTATATGTATATTTAAACACGGATCTCTCTCTGACTTTATTTTAGGCGCTCTTATTACTAGATGACCTCTTCAGCTTATTACAAAAGAACTTTTTAAAATTTATATTTATAACGCAACACTGATCTGTCTCACTCTTTCTTTTGTGTGCTCTTATTACCATAGCTCGTTTTAATTATTATTTGTATATATCATCTAACGCTGTTCTATGAGCGTTTGATGGGTTGCTGATTAGAATTTATTTTTGACTATTTTTTCTGCTTCGACTCTTTCTTTCTCTCTGTTTTTATTGCATTTTTTCGTTATTTGTCAGCATTATTCAGTTGCTGCTCTTTGAGTTCTCACTTTTGGTATCTTTATTTTTTTTATTATTCCTTTGTGTGTCTCGTTGCCTTCAACCGTTCTTATTATGATATATTCGTAGCTCTTGGAGGGGTCTAAATGGGATAGGGGAATAGCTACAATCTCCCCCTCCTGATATTTCCACACAAAAGAACGAATTACATATATATATATATATATATATATATATATATATATATATATATATATATATATATATATATATATATACACCTTTATAATTAATATTATTTAGTTTTTTTTATATATTACTTTTGATTTCACAATTAATATTACACAATTTAAACCATTACTACTTCCGTCCCTTACTTTCGTGTAATGCAGAGTATGTTGTAGAGGAATTTTTTGTCCCTTAGGATGATCAAAGTTTCCCTGACCTCAAGTTTGTCAACAAAACTTGGTTATTTTTAAACTATATAGCATATATAGATTGCGGCTCAAGCCATAAAAAAAGTTTTCTCTCTCTCTCTCTCTCTCTCTCTCCTCTCTCTCTCTCTCTCTCTCTCTCTCTCTCTCTCTCTCTCTCTCTCTCTCTCTCACGATGAGGAATATTTGCGAATAGAAAAACACATGCACACCATGTCAATGAATGCAAAAAAAAACTCTACCAGGAGGCGATTTGTTTCGCTTATAGCTCATTCCCGCGAACGCAGGTAAATACGATTACATGCATACACACACACACACACACACACACACACACACACACACACACACACACACACACACACACACACACACACACGTAAACAGAGAACTGTGTATCGAACCGATAAATCCCAAATTCCAAGTCCCCAGAGAAAAAGAAAGAAGAAGAAAATCGAGGTAATGGCGGGAGTTTCAAACCTTTTATGGCCATCGGCTAGATTGGATGGGTGTTGCAAAATAATTATTACCTTCCTTAACGTCCTCTGTCCAACCTCCCATCTCCTTTCTTTTCCTCCCTCAAAGACAGAGGTTCTCAATCTGGGGTTCGCAAAGGAGTTTCCAGAGGTACTTAGATGGCCTACAAATAGGTATCTAAGCTGTGATAACTGTTACCTGTTGACCAGACATTTTACTTATGAGTACCACAAAATGAGAATTATTACCCTTTTAAAATTCCGTGTTTTTGAAAGTGTCATGCATATTTGGCTCCAAGCGTATTTAATGATATAAACTGTGGCACTTGTCATTGGTTGTTAAAACTTTGAAGTTAACTGCTATTAAAAAGTCATTACGAACTGAACTGTTTTATAATGTCTACTGCAATACCATCATGTACAGAATTAGTCATGTTATATCACCAATATATATATTGTGTCAGATTATTGGTTGCATACGTTGATGTTCTGATAACTCTAGAGATATTTACCTGGAAAAAGATTGAGAACATCTGCTGTGTAAACTCTCTATTCCTATACAAGTGTTTCTCAAACTTCATTCAATCCTGTACCCTCTTGAAACTGCTTTACCCAGTACGTATCCCTGTTATAATTAAATTGTGTTTCTGGTTAGCAGCATAGTTAGCAAGAGAGAGATAAACTCCAAGGGAAAGAAAAGACACTTTATTGATACTAGGAGCAGCTTCCGTGTGTGTCTCACACACACTTACACACACACACAGGTACGGAAATCTGAAGAGATTCCATAATGCTGGATACAAAGGGCATGTGGAACCTATCTTCAAAAATACGAGGAGAAAGAGTTTAAAACTATAAGCCTATTTTATTGACTAGTATAATTTGCAAAGTTATGAGGAAACTTCTGAGGAAACCATTTCTCTTCTCTTGCAGTCCTTCAGTTCTTCGTTAGTGACGTAGCATAGCTTCAGAGAAAACAGGCTCACGCCAACAAATTTCCTGGAATTTTATAAGCAGGTAAACCTAGTCTTGCATGAAAGAAGTGTCTGGTCAGATTGCTTCTACTTAGATTTTTAGAAAGTGCTTGATGCAGTTTCACACGGGACGCTCTTTAAGAAGCTGTAAGTAATGTCAAGAATTGGTGGTAATGTACTGGAGTGGATAATACTTACATATCAGAAAGGACCAGAGGCTTAGATTAAGGCCAACGGTTTCTGACGGGGTAAAAGGTTATCAGTGGGTTAGGCAGGGATCCGCTTTAGAGCAAATTCTGTTCTTTCTATATGTAAGTGATTTGTCACTCTGCAAAATCTTTTTTAATATATTTGCAAATGATGCTAAGATTACGAAGAAAGTAAAATATGAGAATCATGGAAGAAATTTTCAAGAAAACCTTAATAGTTTGCACGAGTGGTTAGAGAAGTGGCTTGTGAGATTCAATACGTCAAAATGTACATTAATGAGAATGACAAGGGTAAAATTGGACCCATCTTTAGATATTCAATAGCAGGAGAGGAACTTCAAGAATCTGCAAGCGAAAATTATCTTGGAGTAAATGCTTTTGAAGATCTGTCTTTGAAAATACTCAATAAAGGCTTTCCGTGCTTTTTAAACTAATAGAAGAGTTGTCTTAAGGCATATTGACTTCAATATTATTAGAAATATATTCTTATGAAATATTCTCGTGACTTATTTGAAGACTAAGCTGGAATATGCAACAGCTTCTGGAATCCACACTTGAAGAATACAAAACGTATATATATTGGAGAAATTTCAAAGTCATGTTACGAGGCTGCTGTAATCTCAGTTATGAAGAAAGGCTGAAGGAATTAGAAATGTTAAAACCCGAAGCTTGAAGGAAGAGGGGAATATGATAACGGATTTTAAATTCCTCTAATGGTTTTGGCAGTTGACAAGGCATGATGCTTTGATATGGGTGGCTTTGGCAGTAGAGATCATGGTTTGAAGCTTTGGATGAAACATTCATTGCAGGATATAAGGAAATACTTTTATAGTGTAAGAATAGTTGAAACGTGGAATTCCGAAGCAAAGAAGTGGTAAATACTAATTGCGTTCATAAGTTCAAGGAAATATATGGTAATTGTTAGTGACCAGGAAAATGAATCCAACAGAAGACGGAGAGTTACGAGCATAAGATATCTGTTGGAAACACAATGAAGTAAATTCACAAACTCCTACCCTCGAAATTTAGGGAGGTTCACTTTGATATGATTTAAAAAACTATGGAAAACTAGGTAATATGAGTGAATATGGGTGTAAGTGGGAGTGTATATTCGTCACCGCAGAATGCATAGATTTACATTATTAAGTTACATTTAAATACCCACGTCTTCAGCTCCCCTCCTCTCCCACTTACATCAGCTGGACAGTTTCTCTCTCTCTCTCTCTCTCTCTCTCTCTCTCTCTCTCTCTCTCTCTCTCTCTCTCTCTCTCTCTCTCTCTCTCTCTCTCTCTCTCTCCTCTCTCTCCTCTCTCTCTCTCTCTC
>JAXCGZ010013287.1:0-17500 GCA_037179515.1 Halocaridina rubra | reverse complement strand
AAAAACTGTCAAAGTTTTATAGAGATAAAGGACGGAATTAGTCGAAATCAGACAGAGATTTGAAGATGGAAAGTGAAAAAAAAAATGGTCTTTGTATAAATGAATATCTCCAACTAAAAGTACATGTAAAGGCATGCATTTATCGGAATTTATAAGGCTTGCAATAAGAAAATGAAAAAGGGGTAAGATGTAAATTCGAATTCCCATAGTGACTCAAAAGTTTTACTCACCTAATTTAGGAGCAATTGTAGAAGAAAAATGAAAAAAAAGACGTATAAATGATTAACCCTCATTAATATTACAAGCAGAAATCTTTGAATCAGGAACGGATAGATGAATATAAGAAAATGAATGCTGCAATGACGAATAACTCCTGTAATTTTACAAGAGAATTCTACTTTGCATATCTAAAATTCTTTATGATTGTGTAAAAGTAAAAGATTTTACATTTGGCGGAGTTAGAAGCAGGAATTGGAGAAAAGAAAATGTAAAAATAAAAGAATATCGTAATGATGACTTAAGTAATTTTACAAGAATCTGACATTGCATTTCCAATTCCTAGGAATGGTTACAAAAGCCAAGTCTAAAATGAACATGCATGTAGCACAGATCACCAGATATACAAAGCGTAAACAAACACTAGTAAAATTTACAAGAACAATGCTTTTGATTGTTTAAATATTTAGATGTGATATCAAGATAAGATGCTAAAATAAGTCAAGTACATAAGATGCCAGCAGATATCCAAAACGTGTGTATACATAAACACACAAAGACAGAGATCCAAGGGTTAGTAAATCTAAAGCCATCTTGGCTTCACTTCCTCTCTCGTAAACTAACGTTGGAGCACCCAAGCGTTACTGGAGTAAAGAGTCAAGCTGTGTTTCCTGTGGGGAAATACTGGCAGTGCAATTGGTGCTTCTGAAGCAGACGACATTAAAGGAAACACACTAAAGAAATACATTTCTGTTTGGCTTTAAAATACTTATTGAAATGCATTGATTTTTTTTTTTTAAATTTAAACATATTTTACTTAGTCTTTGTTTTATGAGATACTCAAAGTATGTGTTTTTTGTTTGTATTTAAAGAGATGTTTTGGGAAACATCTTATTTAGTCTTTCAATTTTTAAGGATATCTAAACATTTTCTATCTGTTTGGTTTTAGAATAGTAACTGAATGTTTTTTTATGTACTTTTCACTTCTTGGGGAAAAATGTAACATTTGGTGGGTTTTTTTTATAGTTTTTGGAATATAGTTTGTTTTCTAAATTATTCACGGACAACTGTGCTTATACTGCTTTAATTGTTCTTGGTTTGGTTTTGAACCAGTTATTTTCACTTGGTACTCAAGTTCCAGTTCAGCTATGTAAGCTAAAATCATCCCCCAACTATAAACACCAGGAACATATTGGCATTCATAAGATAAAAAAAAAAATCTAAGACGTCTTGAATCACACAAACGATCTCTTTGCCCTTAATCATAGATGAGCCTCTTGAGAGAGTGGTTACATGACAAGCTGTCTAACACTACAGATGTAAAGGACTTGGTAGTCAAAGATGCTTCACAGTTTGAAGTTGAAAGTTGAAAACCTCAGAGTCTTCTTTAGTCAAGAACTCAAGATGCATTTATATACATCTTGAGATACCTCAGGCTGTCGTACTACCTGAAGTAAATATAACAGTTCTTTGATATGTTACTCTAATCATGATTGATAAATTTATTCTAATATCTGTTTCTAATATCTGTTTACTTAGTATGTAGTCACCGTGGCTCAAACGGTAGCGTCCGCGACTCTGAGGCGTCAGGTCGAGGGTTCGCGCCCCATCACAGTCTGAGGATAGCAAGGGCATGCACTCAGGGTAGCGATTACATCTGCCAAAACAAGTCCTTCGCAAGAGAGCAACCGTCCTAGCCCTTGGTAGAAAAGGGAGTCCGTGACGTAAAACTGGAACAACAAACAACATATCTGTTTACTTAGTATGGATGACAGTAATTTGTGTAACTCAGTGTGAGAGGAACTGATATAAGTAGATAGTGTCGACAAAAAAAAAATAATAATAATACTCAAATCATCAAAAACTAGAGAAAGAATTGGCTACCGTGAGAGGAAATGGATTTAGGAAGCTACTTGTGCACATATGGCTGGCAATAAAGCCAAATTTTATCGGTAATATGATCATAAATATATTTAGCGAGATGTGCCTTATCAGCATTCTATTTTTCACAGTCTTCACGATTCAATATTCCATCGCTTTATCTTCCAAAGAAAAAAAGGGTTCTTTTTACATGTCATATGAATTTCTAATCATAAAATATTCTTTCGAAAAGATTTCAAAGTAACACATGAAAGTACAGACAGAAGCACTGAAACCCCAAATATAAAGTCTAGTTGATTCCTTCCCTAAAGTATATTAAAGAAACCCAATTCCAGAAAACATCAGAAATTCATGGTTTCGGTTTTACGTCACGAACTCCCTTTTCTACTAAGGGCTAGGACGGTCGCCTTCTTGCGAAGGACTTGTTTTGGCAGATGTAATCGTTACCCTGAGTGTATGCCCTTACTAACCTCAGTCCGTGACGGGGTTCGCGAACCCCGTCACGGACTGAGGTTAGTAAGGGCATACACTCAGGGTAACGATTACATCTGCCAAGACAAGTCCTTCGCAAGAAGGCAACCGTCCTAGCCCTTAGTAGAAAAGGGAGTTCGTGACGTAAAACCGAAACCATGAATTTCTGATGTTTTCTGGTATTGGTTTTCTTTAATATACCTTAGCGAATGAAAAAAAAACTAGATTTTATATTTGGGGTTTCAGTGATTCTGTCTGTACTTTCATGTTTTTTATTATTATTATTATTATTATTGTGACATCAGGAAGGGCCAAAATAAAAATAAATCTACCCTCATCAAGCCTAGGCACGAAGAAAACAAAAAGAGAAACAGAGATGGGGAGTGTTGTGACTTGTCAGATGTGAAGCGATAATAAGACATGTGTAACGAATATCCAAGATATTCGGTGTTGATGTAGGCATAGAAAGAGAACTGTAACTGAAGGAAGACTTAACATCGAACTGCCCAACACAGTCTTATTTAAGTCCACAAGACCCTTCAGTTGTAGTACTGCAACGGGCGGTTGATGTTACTTTGAAATCTCTTCGAATGCATAGTTTAGGATTAGACTATAATAGAAGACATGACAAAATTATTATAAATTAATTGAAATACTCAAAATTTAGGCACATAAGCCCGTATAAAAGGAAAATTGGCCAAAACCTGCTATTGGACTTAAAATTTTCATTATTTGTGATCATTCAGGTACATAACCTTTAATAATAATTAATTTAGGTCCGGAAGGCTATAATATATTATGCTAATTATAATTTTAATTAATAACCTGCATTGTGTTTGGAGCCACAGTTAAACTGACACTAATATATTACGGTATATTCGATTTTTATTTTATATATATTTTTGTTAATTTGACGGCAAATATTTTCGTGCAGAATTTGAAATAAGAAAATATTTTCCAAATATGTTTATATTAGCTTCCTGAACTTTTTTTTTTTGCTGGGAAAAGCTGTGCAAGAAAAAATATATCCTAAAATATTCTTTCAACAAAAAGTTTTAACTGGATGAGAATTTTTATTTTAAATTTTCCTTAAATCTTCTTTCCTTAACTTTTAAAGTAAATTGCGAAACTCCTATGCGTTAAAAAGCAAGTTTATTTAATTCATTATTATTTTAAATTACTTAAGAAATATGGCAAAGAAGAAGAAGAAGAAGAAGAAGAAGAAGAAGAAGAAGAAGAAGAAGAAGAAGAAGAAGAAGAAGAAGAAGAAGAAGAAGAAGAAGAAGAAGGAGGAAGGAGGAGAGGAGGAGGAGGAGGAGGAGGAGGAGGAGGAGGAGGAGGAGGAGGAGGAGGAGGAGGAGGAGAAGAAGAAGAAGAAGAAGAAGAAGAAGAAGAAGAAGAAGAAGAAGAAGAAGAAGAAGAAGAAGAAGAAGAAGAAGAAGGAAGGAGGAGGAGGAGGAGGAGGAGAGGAGGGAGGAGGAGGAAGGAGGAGGAGGAGGAGAAGAAGAAGAAGAAGAAGAAGAGAAGAAGAAAAGAAAAAGAAGAAGAAGAAGAAGAAGAAGAGAAGAAGAAGAAGAAGAAGAAGAAGAAGAAGAAGAAGAAGAAGAAGAAGAAGAAGAAGAAGAAGAAGAAGAAGAAGAAGAAGAAGAAGAAGAAGAAGAACATCATCACTGTACTCTTGAAAAAAAATCATAAGAAAGCATATATATATCTACATACATGAGCCATAATCCCTCTTATGAAAAGAGCGGGACAGTCGAAGTAAATCTAGACTCTCAGCTGGAGGAAAAAACAAAAGGGAGAGTCATACCCAGTCAGCTCCTCAGCCACGTTCAGTCGAATTTTATGACACGCAGTGGAACACAGAAGCGGTATACTTGTCTCCCACCCCAGGTCATGAAAAAATAACAGAGTAACATAATTGTGATGTACTATGGAAGGCAGAGGACACTGATGTCACCTGAATAGAGTCCATCCATCTCCAAGAAAGTAAGACGAAAATGCAAAGAGAGAAAGACTGCAAACTTGGAGACAGAGGGGCTCACATCTCTTTACTTGCATACATCCCACCTATCTCAGAGAAAGATAGCAGAAAATTCATAGCAAGAGAGAAAGAAAGAAACTCTGAGTAGCAGACGACACCAAGTCACCGCTCGAACAGAATCCACCTCTCTCCAAGAAAGAAAGATTGGATTCGGTTTTAGTCACGAATTCCTTTTCTACTAAGGGCTAGGATGGTTGCCTTCTTACGAAGGACTTGTTTTGGCAGATGTAATCGTTACCCCGAGTGTATGCCCTTACTAACCTCAGTCCGTGACGGGGCGCGAACCCTCGACCTGCTGCCTCAGAGTCGCAGATGCTACCATTTTGCCACGGAGACTACCTCTCCAAGAAAGAAAGGACAAACTGCAGAGTAAAAGGAAGAGAAACATTATTCTTTGTTAGAGCTCCATCTCAAAGAAAGTTACAAAAAATGCAAAAAAAATAGAGTAGGACAGCATGAACTATTGGAGACAGAGGGCAAAAAAAATAAAAAGAAATGAACGAAGCTCTTTCGTTCAAATATAATCCGGCAGCTCATTATGGCTGCTCTGCTGAATCATTACCAAAACATTATATTACAGATTTCCATAATATCATTCGTGGTAATTAACAAAAATTATTATTCATCGGTCAATTAACTCATATAATTATAAATATAATTATATGCGAATATTTATCCCCCTCGAGTTCCTGGGACTTGCATACATTACGTCAGGATGGAAGAGCAGTTTCAACTTTGGCCTTTTTATGCAATTCTGCTTTATTTTATTTTATCTTATTTACTTATACTCTTTATATAAGTTTTTTACACTATTTTTAAGTTTTATATTTTATTCATGTTTAAAATATTTTTGTGAACGAAAAATTTGGGGAAAAATAATTTGTAATATTTTTATTTATTTATTTATTTATTTATTTAATTATTTATATAATTATTTATTTATTTATTTTTATATTTATTTATTTAATTACTTATTTATTTACACATTAATATGGTGTAGTATGGTTCGCATAGGAAGATGAGGAAATGATAATATAGTTATGATGATGTTGACGATGAAGATCTAGAAGGAGATTTTTCATTTATATTTCGTGAGATGTATTAATTTATTCATGTACAATTATTGATATCATTTATTTATGTATGCATTTATAAGTTATTATGGCTTTTTAAGCCTTTCGCAAAAATGGACTAATCAAGTCATGGAAATATTTGTATAAAGCTAATGATCGGAAAAGTTTCTCTTTAATCTTCACCACAAGGTATCGTCTCTTTCTCATTTCTATCGTTACTACTTCTATCGCTGCTCTGATGAGCTAGCGAGTTGCATCCCTCCCCCATTGTCGAGGCCGTGTAACACTTGCCAAGTGGCCTCGTCTTACAGGTACTGTGTGGAGATTTGTAGCTCACGGATTGGTCGGTGCAGTGACTGTTCCTTTCCTTCCACCTCCAGACTCTGGAATTCTCTGTCTCTTTTTTGTGCTCCTAATTCTTATAAATTATCTTCCTTCAAAAAGCGGATATATCGTCATCTCAGAACCTAATCCTGCCACTCTCTAGGTCTTCATTACTTCAACTATACCTTCAGTCTGTCCTTTTCCTATTGTTTATCTTTCTCGTGTTTCTACCTTGTCCTTAAGATTCTACTCATTCTAATCTCAATGTTTTCTTGGTGTCTGGCCTCGATATGGGCAATTTTCTTACCGTTCCCTGTGTCACACATGAAAGCAAGTTATACAATATATATAATATATATATATATATATATATATATATATATATATATATATATATATATATATATATATATATATATATACATATATATATATATATATATGATGTCATCAGAGCTCTATGTTACACAAATATTAACTATCATTATTCTAAAAGACGTTACTTCTACAAAGAATGAAAAAATGTACACAGTACCCTAAGGAAAGACTTTCTAACATCAAAATCATCTCCCATTATCCTAAAGACCCCTATTCTACCAAGAATGGCAATGGAATAAACGATACCCTAGAATAGACTGACCTTACAACATCAATATCGTCTAGCTGGTATGTCTCAGTTTCTTCATATTGTATATATTTACACGATACTTTCAGATTAGGCTCTCCTAACATCAAAAATCCCTCTCTCTCTCCTTGAGGCTCCATCTCTACAATGCATGGCAAATATTTAAATGATAATTTCAAGTAGCACGCTCTGACATCAAATTCTTCTCTGTTTAATTAGAGGCCCCACCTCTACAGAGGATTGTAACTATACAAAAGACAACCTTTGAAAGGGTCTCTCTCCAACACCAGTATTATTGATCTTTTCTCTAGAGTCCCAACCTCTTTAATGAATGGCATATATATATATACATATATATATATATATATATATATATATATATATATATATATATATATATATATATATAAACTATCCTCTGGAAGGGCTGTCTGACTTCAGATCATCTGTCTTGATCCTAGAGACCCAACGTTCACAAAGAATAGGAAATATACAAGCGAGGCTTTCAGAATGGACTCCTTCAAACATCATTGTCTCTCTCTCTTTAGATGAGAGTCCCTCCCTCTACAAAAAAGAGAAAATTCCTAAACGATACTCTCAGAGAAGACTCTTCTAACATCAGTATCATCTCTCTTTATCCCAAAGGCCTCACCCTTGCAAAGAAAGGCAAATGTTTAGACTGCGATCTTAGAATAAGATCTCTCTTTAACACCAATATCATTTATCTTTACCCTGGAGTCCCAACCTCTACAAAGGCAGTTTGATGTCAAAGGTGACCCGACCAGCCACAGTAATCAGCTTACGTCGAAGCCTGACATGATCCCTCATACATTATTCGTGGCTGTATATATTTTGCATATTCCCAAAAGAGATAAGATCACTCAGCTAAGTGACAGCGTATACCCCGTCATCTCTTTTCTCTCCAACCTCAAATGTGTTAGGTAATCAGCTTATGGGCATGTAATACCTGGACCTCATTTCAGTATTAAAGGAAATCACTCCTTTATGCTCGCATAAAATTGTTGTGATGGTCAGATCGCTCGCGGCTAACAAGAATGTAGTTGTCGTCCCTTATTCATATTTGATTTATTTATTTGATTATATATATATATATATATATATATATATATATATATATATATATATATATATATATATATATATATATATATATATATAATATATATATATATATATATATATTTACTTATTAATTAATTTATATTTTTATTATTTTCATATATTATTTTTATATATGCTAGAGGGTCGCAATTACCCCATATTTCAATAGTCTTCTCTTTGACCTTGTTAAAAGGCGGAGAGATGCTTTAAGAACCTGCTTGGGGACTCGAACTCGGGATATCAGAGGTAGAGGGCAGGTGCTTAACCGCCGAGGCAGTGAGGTACTATAACTTTTATAAGGTTACTGTGAATAAGCTTTTTAATATCTATATTTCCAAAAGTTATTTTGCTTAAACATATATTCTCTGTCCCATAAAGTCAATGTATTTGTTACAAATCGTCTTTGTAATTAATAATGTATTTTATCGCCTCTAAAATTATTGTTTATTTATCTATTTATATACACTGGCCCATTCCCACTTATTAGGTTGGTGACCGAGCTTAAGAATACACAGTCACCACAAGCCAAGATACCCCTCAATCACGGCCACCATTCCTTTACTTCTTACAACTCAATCCATATAAGCATTAAGCAACAATGGCGACATTACACATCCTTGACTTAACCTCACATTTACATCAAGTATATTGCTCATGCCAGTCCCGACTCTTACAAATGCTCTACTATTCATGCAAAGACTCATGACGGCATTCAACAAACTTCCACTTATTCCATACAATCTCAATACATCACAGTGCCTCTGTATCAATCCTGTCATACACTTTTTCCAAGTCCATAACGGCGCAAAGAGTGTCCTTAACATTCTGTAAGCTCTCACACACCTTTCTGACTATAAACATCTGATCAACATCTATTTTTTCTCCCTTGAGCCCACACAGTTCTTCCCCAATTAGTCTCTTAGTACCTTACTGACTTCTCTCGACTAACGATCTTCCATGTACCTTACTAGTGACACTCAATAAACAAATTCCCTTTAAGCTACTATACTCATACTTGTCTCCGTTCCCTTTGTAAAGTGAAAATACACATGCACTCCTCTAGCGAATTTGAACCCTCCCTAACCTGAAACATCCCCTCAAAAGCCTCACCACCCATTCTACTATTGAGTCTCCACCTTTTGATAAGCATTCTACATGACACCTAATATTCACATCCACCATTCATCTTCCACAGCCATTATCTCTGTCCTTAATCATCTTCCTTATCTAATATTTCCTTGAAATACTCAGCATATTTCTCTCTAACCTTTATTTCGTCTATTAGTAACTGCTCGTTTGGTTCTCATTGTTATTTGATATATTATATATATATATATATATATATATATATATATATATATATATATATATATATATATATATATATATATATATATATATATATATATATGTGTGTGTGTGTGTGTGTGTGTGTGTGTGTGTGTGTGTGTGTGTGTGTGTGTGTGTGTGTGTGTGTGTGTGTGTGTGTGTGTGTGTGTGTGTGTGTGTGTGTGGTGTGTGTGTGTGTGTGTGTGTGGTGTGTGTGTGTGTGTGTGTGTGTGTGTGTGTGTGTGTGTGTGTGTATGTGTGTGTGTGTGTGTGTGTATGTGTGTGTGTGTGTGTGTAAAATCTACTCAAAGGTCACTGTAATTGGAAGCCAATATGAAGCAAGACATTCAAGGTAATTCAGACAGATATTCTAGTAAAATGTTTTATCTTTCTTTGTCGCTTGCTAATTGCACAAAATACAAAATTTTTCTCTGTCTCCTGTGTTCATAGTTATAGTGCCCAAAGGAATAGAATAGTTTTTGTAATTTTTTAAGATCTTTGTAAACATAAAGTTAATTCTGATAGATTTAATGAATATATCCAGTTAAGAACACTTCCTCCATGTCCCCCTGCGTGTCGCCAAAGTCGACTAAATGGGGCGGAGCGAGGGGATTGGGAATCCCCCTCTGTATTTATATCCCACAAAACTCAATACATTTTCTTTGACTCGGCCACCCCCCCCCTTATGAGGGGGAATATGGCTTTAGAATATGGATGGATGGATTTTCATAATTGCATAAAATTCAGTATTCATTTCGCCGAGAGTTATGTTTTCATAGCGCTACGGTCTAAAGGGTTAAAAAAGTCGTATAATTAACGACAGGATTAATAAGAAAAAAATTACAGATATTAATAACAGTTCAATGAATATTTGAGGATAATAAACTTTGCTTTGCAGGTTCCTAATTGCTTAAAATGCAAAAGTTTTTTTTTCTCAGACGTGTGTATTAATAGTTCTACTGCCTGAATTAGTTAAAATGTACCTCTAATTTAAAACTGTATTTGCATAAGTTGCCCTGGATGACTGTCTCTCCAAACAGTCATTATTTTGACAGTTTTAATATCAAGTTCAATTGCTCATATTCAGCAACTCCTCTGAGACAAAACTGAAAGAAAAAATGACATAGTAAACAATATATATCGGAAATGGAGTACCGATATCTAGACATGAAAGAGCGGATCAAAGCAATGCGATGCGCGCAGTATTTTTTTTTTTCACAAAAGAAAAAAGCTTATCGAAAAACGCAGAGAACCAAAAAATAATGAAAAGAAATCCAATATAACAAGCCTTGTTATATTCTACAAAGACAGCGTTTCATTGGCAAAACCATTTTTTTTTATCCTTTCTGATTCCAATATTGCTCGATAACCGGATATTAAAAAAGGGAAGAAAATATCCATTACCTTTCCTGGGTCAAATAGTGTAAGCCATTAATGTTTCCCAGATTCGGCAGAGAGCAAATTTTTAGAGGGTATATTTCATATATATTTATTTGATTGTAAGAACTTTTCTTGTCTGAGTATTGATACATTGGCATATATACAAAAAATATTCTGAGTTACTATAAATCACTAGTATTATCTAAGACATATAGTGTTCAATAATTTACTAAATACACATGAAATACAACATGATATTGGCTTGAAACTAGCTTTCATTCACCTTTACAAGTAATAATAACTTTATTCATATGTATACCTACCACTGACAAGTCAATAAGTTATGCGTTTAGCAGTTAGCGTTACGCGTAACAAGAATTAAAATTTTTTTTAAATGTTACTGCAGTATAAATCGCTTGGGAACGATGGTAACTCATGGGTAGAAGGCGCGAGTCGGGAAGTGACACACCCTCGTTCGATCAAACACCGGGACGTAAGGCAAGGCATCCAGTCTTAATCCCCCGGCTCCAACCTTTCAGTGCCCAACCCATTCGATAGGGTATCGATAGTGACACAAAACGCCTTTAAAAAAAAAAGTACAGTAAGTCACTTGTAGCACTAAAGACATTTAGTGGTCATTATGGACTAATTCCACATATAATTCTTTGAACTTCTATACATACCGTAGGCATAAAATGCCTCCATTCTGTCTTATACTTGGACGTAATAATGTGTCATGCTCACGTTAAGACAGATATTTTTACCCTTTGACAATGCTTCTTACTAATGCAAGTAGAACTTGGCTTTTCTTATTACAAAAGACTTAGTAAGAGCAGCTCTATCTACACGGAGAGCATCCGGCTCTGCAGCACAATGGAGATCCTAATGAACGGTTCCTAATTGTTCCTCGTATCTCTCCTTTACCTGTTTCTAAAATGGCTCCTTGTGTTGCAGCGCTTAATGAGGAACTGTTCTCTGAGTTTCAATCTCGGGAGAGAGAGAGAGAGAGAGAGAGAGAGAGAGAGAGAGAGAGAGAGAGAGAGAGAGAGAGAGAGAGAGAGAGAGAGAGAGAGAGAGAGAGAGAGAGAGAGAGAGAGAGAGAGAGGAGAGAGCAGCTAGTTTGATTAAAACAGGAATAATTGTATCATGTCTGTGTGTGTGTGTGCGTGTGTGTGTGTGTGTGTGTGTGAAATTTCTTTTCATATTTTTTGCTGGCTATAGACGTAAATTTTCTTTTTGTCAAACTTAATTCACACAGATATTCACGTATGAGTGAACTTGAACTTTTTCCAGGGAGTTACATTCATTTATTTATTTATTTATTTTTTTTAGAGACAACCTATATGTAAATACTGGAAATTATATAATTCATTATACTTTGCGGGAAAGGATTAAAAAAATACTAAAAAGAACTAGTCTTATTTTCATTCTAGTCCTCTTTGTTGATATGCGCGGATATGCTTTCCTGCTTAATAACTACACCAACAATAATAATAATAATAATAATAATAATAATAATAATAATAATAATAATAATAATAATAATAATAATAATAATAATAATAATAATAATAATAATAACAATAATAGTAACAATAATTATAATAACAATAAATATAATAATAATAATAATGATAATAATGAGAGAAGAAGAAGAAGAAGAAGAAGAAGAAGAAGAAGAAGAAGAAGAAGAAGAAGAAGAAGAAGAAGAAGAAGAAGAAGAAGAAGAAGAAGAAGAAGAAGAAGAAGAAGAAGAAGAAGAAGAAGAAGAAGAAGAAGAAGAAGAAGAAGAAGAAGAGATACGTTGGATAAAGTTACACACCTATATTGCCATAGGTATATAACATGGAATTTATAAGTCATGTACCAATATTCAAATTAATATAAGTATATTTTTTAATTCCTGGAGTTTAGTACTGATGTTGTGTTAGCAAGTATTCAGATTATATTCATTCTTTTTCTCAAGGGAAATGTATCTTTGAGAACAGAATTCCTAATATTCATATGCATATCCTGTTGACTATTGTATATCCAAACGGTTTCTAGTGTAATCTCTTTGAGAATTCTCTAAGTAATGTACTTTGTGCTTATTCTACTTAGAATCCCTTTTCGACCTGAATATCCATCCCTTAAAGTACCAAGAGCATTTTTTTTGCTTTAACAATTTTGGTAACAAATTGAAAAGATGTTCCTACTTTTTTTTTTCTTATTTTTCCTCGCTTCACCTGGGACCTGATAGGTTAAGTAGCTGAGGATCAATATAATCTTCTAATTCCACCCCTCTTGGATATCCTAGGGGTAATAGATGAAGCAGATAAGAGGCTTATTACCCGTGATTATACCTATGCTGTTAATCACTGTCTTCTACACACCTCTGCTCCGTTGATATGGTAGCATTTTATAACCACAGAGAGATCCCTCAATTAATTAAACGAAGTTATTGTTTTTTTCTCATGTCAAAGACTTCAACAATATGTATTTGACTTTTGAAGAGGTTTTCTTTGCTCTTGTTTTTTAATATATTTCAGTATAATATTAGGTAGATCAAACATATTTGTATCAGTGTGTATTTGAACTATTTTGAAGACTTAAGTTTGAATATTTTTTCAATGTTTCAGTCTCAGTATCATGTCATACATGATGCCGTGTGATGAATAGTTACTCTCTACAAAACTGTGATGTTGCTGTAATAAAGAAAGGATTGTTTGTCAGTCATATGTCATTGGTAGTCATAAGAAAATACACCCTTGTTCCGGGTTTACGTCACGCATTCCCTTTACTACCAAGGGCTAGGACGGTTGCCTTCTTGCGATGGACCCCTAAAGACACACAATTCCTATGTGTTCAGGTATGAGTTGTCTAGTAACCAGAGACTAATCGGTCAGAAAAAGGTGGAATGGACTTCATCACCATGCACGGATGCCCCCTACGAACTTATATTACTAACTGCACACATATATGTGTGTGGAATCATTTAGGCAGACAATTCTGTGACAGAATTTCCCACTTACAGAGTACTGTTTATAACACATCAAGCCTCTCTACCATAACATGTTAAACCAAATGTTAGACCAACTATGGCAATGTCTATGAAAAATATTACCTCATTGTTACTAGAGATTTTACAATTTACACTAAAATAGGAAAAAAATATAAGAAAACCTGAGAGAAAAGGAGAAAAAAGAATACTAAAAAAAAGACATTTCATAAAAGTTGGGTACTGTCAAAGCAATGAATGTGCAATAAAGTTAGCAATATGCATTTAGTCTTAATTGAGTGTTATGCATTACAGATGCAATTAAAATGCAATATAACTGTCACTACAAATGCATTTTGCAGTCCTATTAGCATGCACAGTATATCCTGAATGGTAAAAAAAAATTAATGGAAGTCGAAATGGACTTTACAATTGAGATCAAAAGAGCAGCAGACTAGCATTAAAAAATTGTGTTTTCAATTAGAAAAACTTTTCATCTCATCTTGGTTAATTAAATATTTAATTAGAGCTGCTCATTAGGACGAGGATAAATGATTTTTTTTAGATGAGTTTGTGGTAAGAGAGCTTTTTAACAGATGATAAAAAATCTTAAACTGTGTACCCTAATCATAATCATGATAATAAACAAAAGTACTTGCCAAACAGGCGAACATATATTTATGCAATAATAATAATAATAATAATAATAATAATAATAATAATAATAATAATAATAATAATAATAATAATAATAGTAATAATAATAATAATAAAAACAACAACAATAATAATAATAATAATAATAATAATAATAATAATAATAATAATAATAATAATAATAATAATAATAATAATAAAAATAATAATAATAATAACAATAATAATAATAATAATAATAATGAAATTAATTATTTATATTTAGACTAATAAGAAAAGAGGTTTACTCATAAGAACATAAGAACATAAGAATAGAGGACACTGCAACATGCCTACTGGCACACACGAGGCAGCTCCATTTTTGAATTGTATTTTCAGCATGTCTAACCTATTCTATTCTACTCTACTTATTTATTCTGTTTTTCTTTTTATGATTTTTCTAATAAGCACTAACCTATTCATACCCACCCTACCTCTGTCATATGTCTATCTAATCTACATTTGAAGGTGTCTAAGGTATTGGCATTTACTATCATACTAGGAAGCTTGTTCCATGCATCAGCTACTCTATTACCAAACCAATTTTTACCAATTTCCCTTCTGAACCTAAATTTATCAAGCTTAAACCCATTATTACGAGTTCTGGTTTGATCATGAATTTTTAAAACTTTATTAATATCTCCCTTGTTAATCCCTTTAAACCATTTATACACTTCAATCATATCCCCCTAACTCTTCGCCTCTCTAGAGAATGTAGATTAAGTTTTTTTAATCTGTCCTCATATGGTAGATTTCTGATATTGTGTATCATCTTGGTCATTCTTCGTTGCACTCTCTCCAAGGATTCAATTTCCATTCTATAATAGGGTGACCAGAATTGCACAGCATAATCTAAATGGGGCCTAACTAATGCAAGATAGAGCTGCAAAATAACTTTTTCCGTCCTATTGCTGACGCTTCTTGAGATAAATCCTAAAATTCTGTTTGCTTTATTTCTGACTGCTGTGCATTGCTCTCTTGGCTTAAGACTACTACTCACAAGAACTCCCAAATCCCTTTCACACTGAGAACTCATGATTTCATGGTTATTTAGCTTATAACTAGTATTGTCTTTTATAGTACCCATTTTAACTACTTTACATTTTTCAACATTAAATTCCATTTGCCATTTGTCCGACCATTCAGATAATCTATTTAGATCTTCCTGTAAAGCATGAATGTCTTCTTTTCCATTTATAGTTCTACCTATTTTAGTGTCGTCTGCGAATTTACTTAGGTTACTACTGATATCCGAATCCAGATCATTTAGATATACGATGAATAATAGAGGACCCAGTACCGAGCCTTGTGGTACCCCGCTTGTAACCGAGCCCCACTCTGATTTCTCTCCATTTATGCAAACTTAGTACAATGGAGAGTGGTGGTGTTCTTTGTGCTGGTGGTGTTAGTGGTAGTGGTGTTGGTAGTTGTGTCGTTGTTGGTGCTGTTTGTGGCTGTGCTGGGGATTTGTCCTCGTCTGACGCAAGCAAACTCATTTTTAATTTAAGAAATGAGTTGGCCGCAGTCAGGCAGGAGGTCAGATCCTTAGCTGAGGAGAACAGGGATCTGAGAGGTAAAGTAGAGGTGTTAACCAGGAAGGGTCGATTGAATAATGAAGACGACTGGAAAGTTGTGAATAAGGGTTCAACGAAAATGGTTCTTAAGAAAAATGATACTTTTAGACTACAGGTTGCTAATTCATTTAGGTCACTTAGAGATGAATGTGACAGTGGCGGCAGCAATTCTTCAGGAACCATAGAGTCAGATAGGTGTACTAGCGATCGTAAAAATGGAAGTGGGAAAAGCTCTCAGGTCAAGAGCCTAGGTAAGTCTCCCAAGGTCGGAGTAACCCATCCTCCGGATAAGTCTCGTTCTTTGGTAATTGTAGGGGATTCACTATGCAGATATGTAGACAGGAAACTCAGGCGTAGAGTTAGAGGAAAATATTTTTTCCCTGGAGCAGGTATGAAGAAGGTGGGTGAGTCAATAAATAGCTGGATTGAGAAAAAAGATGTTGTTTGTTTGATAGCTGGGGGAAATGACGTGCAGGATGGTAGAAGTGAAGAGCTGATTAGGTTGTATAGACAAGCCCTGGATAAGATTAGGAAAAGGGGTGCAGTTCCTGTGATGTGTGGTATTCTCCCTAGGCTTAGCCAAAGTTCAGAGTGGTGGTCTCGAGCTATAGGAGTAAATGCTAGGATGAAAGTCTTCTGTCGGGAGAATAATATAGGTTTTATAGACGGGTGGGATCACTTCACTAGTCGTAAGCATATGTATGCAAGGGATGGAGTGCATCTTTCTAATTCAGGTGTCTCGGTATTGGCTGGTATGATAGACAGAGAGGTAGGGGGGTTTTGTTAGACACAAATAATGAAATGATTAATACTTGTGCAGAGAAATTAGTCAGTAAGGGTTCAGTAAATAGTGGGTCAAATAACTGGGAGTCTAAGGATAAGAACCATTTGTTACATAGAACAAATATTAACAAAAAGAATAGCCACAAGAAGGGTGAAGCTAGAGAAAGTTTAAAAGTATATTATACAAATAGCCGTAGTTTAGGTAACAAGATAGAAGAACTGAGAGCCATAGTATGTAGTGAGAGACCGGATATAATATGCATTAGTGAAAGTTGGATTAAATTAGAAAGCAAACACCTTAAAGCTGAGTACATAATTACAGGATATAAACTTTATAATGCTGATCGTAGTGCAGATAAAAGAGGGGGAGGGGTAATTATGTATATTAAAGATAGCCTCAGAAGCTGCATTAAGTCTGGAATTAAGACAAATCTAAATTCAGAAACCTTATGGGTTGAAATTAAAAATAATATAGAAAGTCTAGTTGTAGGAGTAGTCTACAGACCACCTGATCTAGATAATATAGAGTCGCAAGTTATATACGATGAAATTTCTAAAGTGAGCAGGTCAAATAGAGTTTGCATTGTAGGCGATTTTAATTTTAGACATATTAACTGGGAAACCATAACAGGTGATAGTAGCTCTAAGGAGTTTTTGGAAGTAGTAGAAGACAATTTCCTTTCTCAGCATGTACATGAAGCAACACGGGGGGTGAATACACTAGATTTAGTTCTTAGTAATAGAGAGAATATGGTTACAAATTTAGAAGTTGGTGAAAAATTGGGCAACAGTGACCATGATTCCATTAGATTTAACATAATTTTCAAGGAAACTATAAAGGAAAATAAGAATATTGTTCCAAACTTTAGAGCAGGAGATTTTGAGGGCTTAAAAACTAAATTATCTAATGAGGTATGGGAAGGGATTTCTGGGGTACAGATGTGGGTAGTTAATCCAGCAGGTCAGGTCGCAGGTAGCGGATTACCCCGAAATTTGGGTACCACA
>JAXCGZ010013286.1:145000-162464 GCA_037179515.1 Halocaridina rubra | reverse complement strand
CAAGCGTGCGCACACACACACACACATAAATATACACACACATACACGAGGCTTAGCAAATGTTAGGGTAGCCTTCAGGCACATGGACAAGGAAATGTTCAAAATTATTTATGTAACTTATGTGAGGACAGAGCTTAAATATGCAGCCCCCTTTTGGAATCCGCACTTGAAAAAGCACGTAGTTAAGCGGGAAAAAGCTCAAAGACATGCCACGAAACTGGTGCAGAAATACGCAATATCATTTATGATGAGAGGATGAGGGAATTAGACTTACCTTCACTTGAAGCTAGAAGATTGAGGGGGGATATGATGACAATTTTTAAATTTCTTCATGGATATGATAGACTGCATAGGGATCGATATTTTGATATGGCTGGCATTAGAACTAGAGGTCATATTTTGAAGCTTCTTAAGAAAACTTCTTTGCAGTATGTAAGGAATTACTGTTTTAGTGTAAGAGTAGTTGATAATTGGAATTCACTAAGCGAGGAGGTAGGTATTGGTAACTCAATCCATAGTTTTAAGGACAAGTAAGATAAGTATCACTAAGTGCAAAATGGAACCAATCAGGAGACGGAAAGTTATGAGCTTTGGGCTCTTTCTCGTAAGCACAATCAGGTAATCGCAATTAGGTAACTACAAGGCCAAAGCTTGATTACTGGGTGGAAGAAGTAGAACTTCAAGAGACAAAAAATTAGAGAGATCTAGGAGTAAACATCCTGACCGATTTGTCTCCAGAAATGGATATAAATTACATAGTAACTGCACCGTATGCTTTATTAGCAAATGTAAGGGTAGCCTTCAGGCATATGGAAAGGAAATGTTAAAAAATATTTATGTAACCTATGTGAAGCCAAAGCTTGAATATGCAACCTCATTTTGAAATCTGCACTTTAAAAAGCACGTAGTTAAGCTGGAACAAGTTCTAAGACATGCCACTAACCTTGTGCCACAAATACGCAATCTTAGTTATGATGAGAGGCTGAGGATATTAAACTTACCATTACTAGAAGGTAGAAGATTGAGGGGGATATGGTGACTGCTTTTAAATTCCTTCATGAATATGACAGAGTGGATAGGGATTAATATATTGATATGGCTAAAACCAGATCTAGAGGTCATAGTTTGAAGCTTCATAAGAGAACTTCTTTGCATGATATAAGGTAGTACATTTTATTGTGAGTGTAGTTGATAATATGAATTCGCTAAGGGAGGAGGTAGTTAATGGTAACTCAATACCATAGTTTTAAAGAGAAGTATGATAAATATCAATAAGTACAAAATGGAACCGAGATGGGGACAATAAGTTACGAGCTTGGAGCTCTTTCCTGTAAGCAAAATTAGGCAATTACAATTAGGTAATTTTACGCACACATACTCACACACATTAAAAAGTCGCTGGAGTCAGGGTAGATTCTAAGATGCTGGAAGCAAGCGAAAGTGATACCTATCTTCAAAAAGGGAAGGTGTTTATACAGCTCAAAACTATAGACCTGTGTCCTTGACCAACATAGGATGCTTTTGTTATGGAGAAACTACTTATAAATCATATCTGTTTTCACTTGGAATTCTTCAACTTTTTGTCAGTGAGCCAACATGGATTCAGAGAAGGTAATCAACAGTAACAAACTTATCATAATTTTATGATGAGGTAAGCCGAATCTTACAGGAAAGAGAGGGCTGGGCAGATTGCATATTCCTAGACTTCCAGAGAGCGTTTGACACTGTCCCACATGGGAGATTTATTAAGAAGCTGCAAGCAATGGCTAGAATAGGTGGAAAAGTCTTGGAATGGATAAAAACATACTTAGAAGGAAGGGATTAGATGGTTAGGGCAAGACACCCAGTGTCTGAATGGAGAGGAGTTAACGGTGGAGTTCCACAGGGTTGAGTTTTAGAGCCACATTTGTTCCTTGTATATGTAGACCTACCAGAGTCTGTAAATTCATTCATGAATATGTTTGCAGATGATGCAAAGATTGTGAAGAAAGTAGGAACGGGAACAATGGTAGAAACTTCCGGAATATCTAAATAGTCTGCACGAGTGGTCAGAAAAGTGGCTAATGAAATTCAATACTTCAAAATGTAAGGTAATGAGAATGGGTTCAAGTGCAAGAAGGCCCAAGCTTGACTACTCGGTGGTTGGAGTACAATTTCAAGAGACAGAAAATGAGAGAGATCTAGGAGGAAACATACTGGAAGATTTGTCTCCAAAAATACATCTAACTGGCATAGGAAGGGCAGTATATGCATTCATATCAAATGTAAGGATAGCCTTCAGGCACATCGACAAGGAAATGTTCAGAAATATTTATGTAACCTATGTGAGGCCAGAATTCGAATATGCAGCCCCCTTTTGGAATCTGCACTTGAAAAAGCACATAGCTAAGCTTGAGAAAGTTCAGACATGCCACGAAACTGTTGCCAGAAATACGTAATCTCAGTTATGAGGGGAGGCTGAGGGAATTAGACTTACCATCACTCGAAGCTAGAAGACTGAGGGGGGGATATGGTGACAGTCTTTAAATTCCTTCATGGTTATGATAGAGTGGATAGGGATCGATATTTTGATATGGCAGGCTCTAGAACTAGAAGTCATAATTTGAAGCTTCGTAAGAAAACTTTTTTTTGCAGGATGTAAGGAAATACTTTTTCAGTGTAAGAGTAGTTGATAAATGGAATTGGCTAAGCGAGGAGGTAGTTAATGCTATCTCAATCAATAGTTTTAAGGACAGGTATGATAAGTATCACTAAGTATAACATGGAACCGATCAGGAGACGGAAAGATACGAGCTTTGGGCTCTTTCCCGTAAACGCAATTAGGTAATCACAATTAGGTAATCACACACACACGCCAGAAATACGTAATCTCAGTTATGATGAGAGGCTGAGGGATTTAGACTTATCATCACTCTAAGCTAGAAGATTGAGGGGGGATATGGTGACAGTCTTTAAATTCCTTCATGGTTATGATAGAGTGGATAGGGATCGATATTTTGATATGGCAGGCTCTAGAACTAGAGGTTATAGTTTGTAAGAGTAGTTGATAATTGGAATTGGCTAAGCGAGGAGGTAGTTAATGCTATCTCAATCAATAGTTTCAATTACAGGTATGATATGTATCACTAAGTACAAAATGGAACTGATCAGGAGACGGAAAGCTGCGAGCTTTGGGCTCTTTCCCGCAAACACAATTAGGTAATCACACACACACACACACCACCACACACACACACACACACACACACACACACACCACACACACACACACACCCGCCAGAAATACGTAATCTCAGTTATGATGAGAGGCTGAGGGAATTAGACTTACCATCACTCGAAGCTAGAAGCTTTAGTGAGGATATGGTGACAGTCTTTAATTTCCTTCATGGTTATGATAGAGTGGATAGGGATCGATATTTTGAAATGGCAGGCTCTAGAACTAGAGGTCATGGTTTGAAGCTTCGTAAGAAAACTTCTTTGCAGGATGTAAGGAAATACTTTTTAAGTGTAAGAGTAGTTGATAATTGGAATTGGCTAAGCGAGGAAGTAGTTAATGCTATCTCAATCAATAGTTTTAAGGACAGGTATGATAAGTATCACTAAGTCTAAAATGTAACTGTTCAGGAGACGGGAAGATACGAGCTTTGGGCTCTTTCCCGTAAACACAATTAGGTAATCTCACACACACACACACACACACACACACACACACACACACACACACACACACACACACAGAACTAGAGGTCATAGTTTGAAGCTTTGTAAGAAAACTTTTTTGCAGGATGTAAGGAAATACTTTTTCAGTGTAAGAGTAGTTGATAATTGGAATTGGCTAAGCGAGGAGGTAGTTAATGCTATCTCAATTCATAGTTTTAAGGACAGGTATGATAAGTATCACTAAGTATAAAATGGAACCGATCAGGAGACGGGAAGATACGAGCTTTGGGCTCTTTCCCGTAAACACAATTAGGTACTCACAATTAGGTAATCACACACACACACACATATATATATATATATATATATATATATATATATATATATATATATATATATATATATATATATATATATATATATATATATATATATATATATATATATATATATATATATATATATATATATATATATATATATATATATATATATATATTTATATATATATATATATATATATATATATATATATATATATATATATATATATATATATATATATAATTCACCAATTCAATTTCTACTTTTATAAACTTTTCTATTTTTTCAGGTGTTACTCCTTGCATCGGCAAGAAAAGCTAATGGGCAAAATACTGAGTATGTTTACTCTAGGCCTTACACTTATATATATTACAACCCACAGTATGAGAATTATCCTTGGGTCTCTGCACCACCACCTTTTGAACACGGATACATTACCTCAAGTTATCCTACTTATGCATACTATCCAGGACAGGCTTATTATCCTGGTCAACCTTCCTATCCGTCACCACCTCCATATACTCCAGGACTTCCTCCATCAAGCTATCCATCAACAACTTCTCCGAATCCAACGGAAGGCCAAACGATCCCTTCATCCTCGGTAGCAGTCACAACAATGCATACCGGGTCACCAATATGGCCTACTAGTTTTAGTAAGACATCTATTCCATCACTGGTACAGTGGCCTACTGGTCCTCCAACTAAACCTCCATCTATCCAAGATTGGCCGACTGGTGAGACTCCGAGAACTTATCCTACAACTCTTAGAACAACAACACCTGCATGGCCAACTGGGAGAGCACAAACAGTCATGCCTCCTGTATGGCCGACTGGAAGACCTGGTAGCACAAGACCACCATCAATCCCAGTGTGGCCAACGGGAACAATAGCAACTGAAGAACCAGATATTACAATACAATGGCCAACAGCCCTACCAAATGTTAAATCCACTACAACAAATGCAATGAAATGGCCAACAGGACCTGTCAATGACCAACCCAAAGTAGCAATAACCACGACAACAACGACGACAGCCAAATGGCCGACTGGACCTACAAGTTCAAAACCATATCTTAAATCTCTTTGGCCAACGAGAAGACCAGGTGTAACACCACCTCCAATACAAGAGTGGCCAACACATGTAGCAATAACAACTCCTCCTACCCCTCCCCCCATCTGGCCGACAAGAGGAAGATATGAAATACCTTCGTCTATTCTATCACCTAAGGAGGACCAAACGACACCTAAAAGCCCAAAATCAAGCTCAGAGAAAACTCCTGTAAAAGTATCTTCTATTGCAAAAGAAGGTTTCCATGCTAAGCCATTAAACAAAGATAATGAACAGGAATTTCCAACTGCAGAAAACTCCAATTTACTGACAACAGAAATACCCATCATAGCAGAATCTTCTGCAACAAAAGTTACTGAGAATCCAACAACGACGTTACCAGATTACTTCAGACAAATATCAGAACCAACATCGATATACATACATCAGATCAACTCTAGCGAATTTAAACCTTCTCAGGAGACAAACCCTCAATCCGTATATGTATATCCAGAACAATATCCTTTTTTCCAAAACGTAGAACTCCCATCATATATACCTCCATATGCAGCTTCTCCAAGTACAGTGTGGCCAACGTATATAGTCCCCATATCCCAGCCACATTATGCACCAACTAGATACCCTGACTATTCTAATTATCATGAACCAGGCTGGAATACAGGGAATACTTATGCTTGGACTGATTCACCAGTGACTCAGACAACAATAATCTCCACAATAACAACAGCAAACACAACACTCTCGACATCAACCAAGCCTCATGAAAAGTTAGTGCACTATGGAAATTTGTATCTCTTTTTAACAATATTTTCTGCAACATTACATCAGACATTAACCACATAAGTAGATGCATATCATAACAGATTTTTTTATATTGCAGGTGTAAAAAACTCTGCTTAGATGGAGCAGGTAATTGGTACTGCTGTAAAAATAGTAAGTACATTCACCTGACATTACTGCTTTATATATATATATATATATATATATATATATATATATATATATATATATATATTATATATATATATATATATATATATATATATATATATATATATATATATATATATACATATATATATATATATATATATATATATATATATATATATATATATATATATATATATATATATATATATATATATATATATATATATATATATATATATATATATATATATATATATATATATATATATATATATATATATATATATATATATATATATATATATATATATATATATATATATATATATATATATATATATATATATATATATATATATATATATATATATATATATGTTCCTTTTTTATGTCACGGACTCCCTTATCTACCAAGGGCTAGGACGGTTGCCTTCTTGCGAAGGACTTGTTTTGGCAGATGTAATCCTTACGCTGAGTGCATGCCCTTGCTAACCTCAGACCGTGACGGGGCGCGAACCCTTGACCTGACGCCTCAGAGTCGGAGACGCTACCTATTGAGCCACGGCGACTACATATATATATATATATATATATATATATATATATATATATATATATATATATATATATATATATATATATATATATATATATATATATATATATATATATATATATATATATATATATATATATATATATATATATATATATATATATATATATATATATATATATATATATATATATATATATATATATATATATATATATATATATATATATATATATATATATATATATATATATATATATATATATATATATATATATATATATATATATATATATATATATATATATATATATATATATATATATATATATATGTATATATATATATATGTATATATATATATATATATATATATATATATATATATATATATATATATATATATATATATATATATATATATATATATATATATATATATATATATATATATATATATATATATATATATATATATATATATATATATATATATATATATATATATATATATATATATATATATATATATATATATATATATATATATATATATATATATATATATATATATATATATATATATATATATATATATATATATATATATATATATATATATATATATATATATATATATATATATATATATATATATATATATATATATATATATATATATATATATATATATATATATATATATATAATTCCCTATACTGGCAAATTTTTTTGCTGTAAGAGTTCTGTCAAAACAGCTAATTTGTGTCTTCATGCTTAATAAGAATGCCGTATTATTTAAAAGTTTACAAGGCAGCTACTGTATTTTACAGAGCTTCATCACAACTTTCCCATGCTCAGTATTGAATGTTACTTAATAATAATAATAATAATAATAATAATAATAATAATAATAATAATAATAATAATAATAATAATAATATTAATAATAATAATAATAATAATGATAATTATAATAATAAAAATAATAATAATAATAATAATAATATTAATAATAATAATAATAATAATAATAATAATAATAATAATAATAATAATAATAATAATAATAATAGTGTCGTGAAGTAACTGAAGCCATGACCTAAAACTTGAACCGAACTCTGAAAGAAACCATGTGAGGCTGGAGATCAAGGGTGAAATTGAAACTCCCTGTATTTCTCTGGGCATGGTATATGTTTATAGTGGGTGACAACAAGATATATGGCTGCATCCATGGGCCTTTAGCACCTGGGCGTCAAGTGCCGCTGGAGGTCAAAATGTGCCAAAGAATCAGTTATTCCCAGGACCACAAGATACACAAACATTTGACCCATATGTATGTACATGCCCCTGGAGAAATACCCAATAGGCCTGGGCGATTTGAACCCTCTTCTACCCAATAGGCCTGGTGGAGTAGCCCCTCCCAAATGAGGAGGAACTCCCTTTGGTTCTGGAAGCCTATTGGCTGATCTGTCCAAGTCGACAAGCCCTGCCCTTTGGGTCCTTCAAAAACACTGAGGCAGTCAGACACAGAGAGCTTTAGTTTGAACTTTCCCCGTGGCACATATAAGATCTCATAAAGGGAAGGGGGCATTAAGGTGCCAGATATGCTGTACTCTTGAATAAATTTAGTTCAAAGTGAACCACCTCTTGTCCGTTCTAACCTTGCACATAGCTGGTAGAAATTATCAAGTAGTGTAACACTACGACAGCGGTTGCAGCGGGGTACAGATTATGCCGGAAAAAAAGAAAAAGAAAAATTTTATAGAATAGACAATTTTTATGGTAGTTGAAACCCGTGCGAAGAGAAAAAGAATGGCAAACGTAGAAGAACAATTACAGAAGAGGACAAGAATCGCATAATCCTCAAACTAGAGGAACAAGTATGACGCCTACAAACCAGTGCCGAGGCCGCTCCGTTGAGAAGAAACTTAATCGACAGCGACAGTGCCGACAGCGAGACCAACGCCTCAAAAAGCATCGAACAGCCTGCCACTCCGAATCGAGAGATGACGCAGGGAGCGCAGATGGCCATGCCCCTGTCCCGTGCCCTTGTTGGAAAGGCGCCCCAAGTCAAAGACTCTCCCTATACTTTGACGGCGCAAATGTAAAAGGCCTCGAACACCCAACCATATTCCCTGCGGCTGAGTTTCTAAAACATTTAGCTCTGTAGATGAGAAGCGCCGAGTGGACCGACGAGTACCTCATAAACGAGGTGGCACAAATGTGCACTGGATCTGCATCTGACACGGTGGGCAAAAATGAGTTGTCGCAAATTAAAAATTGGGAAGCTTTTAAGAATCGATTCATAAAGTATTTTACAGTGTGACAGAGTAAAGAAACGCTTATTAAATAAAATTAAAAATTGTGCTCGAAGACGTGGAAACAGTTGAATTGGTATGTGAAGAGGATTGAATCCTTAACTAACTCAGTGAGTGGGATCGCCGATAATCAGTAAATGTGGCATAGTATGTGCGAAGTGCTCTGCAGAACACCATTCCACCGAGGTGCCATTTCTTGCTGAAATCTGACTTACCGATTCCCAACATAGTGCTGTCAAATTGGTTCGAGAGCCATCGCGGACATGGTCTCTTGGAAGAAGAAATTGAACAGGAAAGGCTCTTAGATGTGACAGCGATCCCTGTCGCAGCGATGGCGAATGAACAAAGGGCCAAGGTCCTGAGCCACGGAGAGAGAATGATGCGGAAATTGTCACAGCCTGGGCCACTGATGGGAGCAGTGCGCATAAAGGTGGAACGCAGGCACGATCTGTTTCAACTGCCTAGGGTCCGGACATCGGGCCGATAGTTGCCCCTCCGAGAAAATGGCACTTGGACCATTGCCGTTTAGAAAAAAAAAATCATATCCCCAACGACCCCGTTCGGAGAACTTCCCGAACTCTCAATGGCGAGAAGTCGTTGCTCCTCCAGAATGGGAGATTGTAGACATCACCAGGCCAGCCCCTCAGCACAGCTAAGTACTTGTAATTTCTGTCTAATGAGTGATGAGATCTTATTAGTAAAAATTGCGGTCGGAGGACTCAGTCAATTTGCTTTGCTAGATACTGGCTCAGCCGTATCGTTAATTGATTGTAATATAATTTAAGAACCCATTTCTAAATTAGATAATTCAGTAGTACTAACTACCATGGGCGATAATACCCCGAATTTTGTTAAAGTTAAAGAGATAGTGAAACAAGTGATTGCATTTGAGGAGTGTCCCACAAAATTTAGCTGTGCCTTCCTTGTATTGCCTAGGTTAAGTATTGAGCAGGCGAAAGTAATAATTGGATTTGAGGACATGGTAAAGATGAAAATAAATATTGTTAACAAACAAGGGAAAACTACCTTAACTGTAAGTGAGAGGGAAGTAGTTTCATGATCCGCTTGTGCTTCAGTGTCTGCATGCCTGTCGAAAGAAGAGAATGATAATTATATTGTAATGCATTGGGAAGACATTATTGAGAGCAGTACTGCATGTGTCTTGGAAACTATTACCTAGTGGATAGTCCCAGAGGACAAGTCTTGTACATAGAATTTTTTGGGGAATATGCTGATTTTTTCCCCAGAAAATTGTTGATAATTCCTGACGGGACGCAGAAATTAAGTCATGTGTGTCAGTATATTGCTGGTCCCATTAATTATTCCTAGAAACATGAAAATCGCCGAATTCGACGAAGTGCGACAGTGTTGCAGTATTAATGTCGTTGGGGTTGCCAAAGACCCAGAACGTATCGCAAATTTGCAGGCGTTAACGAGAGGGTTGAGCACTGCTGAACATTCTGCTTTCATGACTGAGCTTGTCGCTAAAAATCATGATGTTTTTTCTTTAGATTCTGACCCCCTTGGGGAGTGCACCCTTATGCCATTCGATATCAACACTGGAAATCACCTTTGTAATAGCCCACTGCACTCCCATTGTATGAGAGAGAAAATTAGAGGGAGTGGTAGCTGATTTAGAGAAAAGGGGCATCATTAGATTGTCTAAAAGCCCTTGGCATAGCCCCATAGTAGTAGTGAAAAAGAAAGATGGAGACCTTCGGCTGTGCGTAGATTTTCGCAAACTAAATTTGATTTCCGAAGGCATTAAATTCCCCCTCCCTATAATTGAAGATGTACTGTGTCACGTCAGCGGCGCTAACTATTTTACCACTCTCGACCTTCTGGCGGGGTACCACCAGGTAGTCTTAGAAGAAAAGAGTAAAGCTAAGACTGCCTTTTCAGTGAATAATAAACTCCATGAGTACAATCGCCTACCTTTTGGGTTAAAAAATGCCCCCAGTCATTTCAGCAGATTCATGACAGCAGTACTCCTGGGCCTAATCGGTAACGCCGTGCTAGTATATTTAGATGACTTAGTAATAATCGGAAAGACCTTTGAAGAACATGCTCAAAACCTTATTTCAGTTTCAGAAGCTCTGAGGCAGAATAACCTAGGTGTGAAATTATCTAAATGTCAGTTTTTCAAAGCGGAAGTAGAATATCTCGGCCACATATTGTCGTCTGCGGCCATAGAAAATTTTGCGAGACCCAAAACTTGTAAGGATGTTAGATCTTTCCTCGGACTTTGCTCGTACTACCGTAAATTTATCAAGAAATACGCGAACATTTCCCGACCCCTAGATAGACTCCGAAATGTGCATCAGATCACCTGAACACCTGATCATCTGGACGCCTGATCATCTGGACGCCTGATCATCTGGACGCCTGATCATCTGGACGCCTGATCATCTGGACGCCTGATCATCTGGACGCCTGATCATCTGGACGCCTGTTCATCTGGACGCCTGATCATCTGAACGCCTGAGCACGAGACTGCGTTTGTAGCTTTAAGGAACGATTTGATGTCTACTCAAGTACTCGCTTATCCTAAATTCGATCGAGAGTTCTATGTCACGTGTGATGCCTCCGACGTCGCAGATAGACAATGAGAGAAGGGACTGCCCCATTAGTTTCACTTCCTGAGTGCTTACAGACAATGAGAGGTGATATGCGACAATTGAACGAGAGGCACTTGCCATCGTGTTCGTGTTAGAAAAACATAAATATTCCCTCCTTGAATATCCGGTGATTATTCGTAGCGATCATTTACCTTTGAAGTATGTGTATGCAAATCCGCTAAATAATCAAAGACTTTCACGATGGCTGTTAAGACTTATGCAGTTTGATATAAAGGGATTGGAGTTTGTACCAAGAAAAATTAACAAAGTAGCCAACGCCCTGAGCTGGGGAGTACAGGAATTCCCTGCCCCAGCCATTACACGGGGAGAGAGTTGCGAGTATGAACGAGTGAGTGAGCGAGTGATTGAGGGAGCGAGTATGAATGAGCGGGAGGGGGTCATTTGTGGGTGGAATCGCGAGGAGCTTGTAAGGAAGCAAGACGGGGATAAGTTGTGGGGGGAGGTGAAGAAACTCTTGCAGGGAGTGGCTGGTGAAATCCCTTCTAAAATTCGATCCTGACTCAATTCATTCGTAATAAAAGAAGGAATACTTTATAAAATTTATAAGTGAAAGAACTGAGAAGGGGGGTATGCGGCAGTACTTCCCGGGGAGTTCCACGGTCACGCCCTCTTTCTGTGTCACACGAGTCCCATGGCCGGCCATATGGGAATAGAGGAAACATATCGGTTGCTAAGTACCCAGTTTTACTGGGAGGGGATGTATAAGGATGTTGCAACGTATATTAAAAGATGTCATTTAATAAACTGAAGGGCAAGAACGGTCCAAGCAAACATTGTAGAACATATTTAATTAATCTCCTTATAATACATCACAACACAACGTTTCAAACATCCAATGTGTTCATAATCATGTACCTATGAAATAGTGAAAAAGAATATATGCTTGAGCAGTTACTCAAATTAAACACAATTATAGTTGCAAAAAAGTAAAATATATATATATATATTTATAGTATATATATATATATATATATATATATATATATATATATATATATATATATATATATATATATATATATATATATATATATATATATATATATATATATATATATATATATATATATATATATATATATATATATATATATATATATATATATATATATATATATATATATATATATATATATACAGGACATTCACACAAATTAATGAAGTTTATATATATCTAAATGTATGTAGAATTAAAAAGAAACACTTTATCACTAATAAAATTTGTTTTACAAAATTCTGAGAGGGCAACATGAGCCATCTTTGCTTAATTTAGGATTAGATTTTGAAATAAATAATGACTCTGCTATCCTGATTTCATTTTCGCTTTTTCCTCTGTATATAATTTTGAAATTATTTATACTGAAATTGCACTTACAGATATTAGAACAGTGTTCTCGAATGCTTGAGTTTACTGGAGCTGACAATGGTTTTCCAGTACGACAACATGACCCGTGGTGTTCGTGGTATCTAACCAATACACATTTCTTAGTTGAGCCAACATATGCTAGTTGGCATTTGGGGCAGTTAAATTGGTAAACTACCATCGAACAAAACGAGTCAGGTAACTTGTCCTTATGGATTACATAATTTTTAAGTTTATGGTTGTTATAAAATAAAATGAATGGTTTAATATGAGGGTAGTATCTGTAAAATATTGTAGTTAATTGCCTTTTTAGGTAATGGTTTAAATCATCATTAAAGTAGGGCAATTTTATATACATCTGCATCTTTTTAGGACCCTCTATTACAAGTTTGGGGCACAAAATCTTATTAAGAAAATTTCTAAGATGTTTATAAAATATGTTGGGTGGTTATCCATTTGCAACAAAGAAATCAAGCAGGAAATCTATTTCATTGTGAAAATTAATATAAGTGGAAGATAATCTATATGCTCTATATAACAATGTACAAAATGAATTATGTTTAAAACTTTCGTAGCAACAGCTTATGAAATTTACGCCAAGTCCAGAAAATGATGGTTTTCTGTAAATGCTTATATCTAATTTGTTATTTTGTCTCATAATTAGCATATCTAGAAACGAGATTGTATTATCATTCTCAACCTCCATTGTAAACTTTATTTTATTATGTGTGTCGTTCATATAGTTAAAAAACTTTTGGGCATGTTCTTGTTTTCTAAAGATCACAAACGTATCATCAACGTATCTTTTATAAAAAGTAGGTTTGAACTCTTCAGGACAATCATTTAACCAGGATGTTTCATGAAAACATAAAAATATGTTAGATAATGTAGCAGATAATGGACATCCCATTGCCAATCCGTTAGTTTGTTTGTAGTAAATGTCGTTGAACAAGAAGTATGAGTCTCCCACGGCTAAATTCAGCATTTTCTTGAACAACAAACGGTCCATGCCCCGAAAACTATTATCGTTCTCATACATCAGATTGGTAGCGACGTCTACAGCTTCACTAACAGGTACATTAGTGTAGAGAGACGTGATGTCAAGGCTAACAATGAATGCATTGTCATCTAATCTTAAGCCTTTTACGTCATTGAAAAATTCAAATGAATTCAACAATGAGTAATTGTTCACAGTTAGATGTTCTAGATGAGGCACGAGAAATTTTGATAAATTATAATTAAAAGTCTTGAATGATGAGAGTACAGGACGGAGGGGAATATTCACTTTGTGCAGTTTTGGTAATCCATACATAATTCCTGGATTGGAGCCTGATGCATATATTGATCTGTACTCCTCATCTGATATGCATTTCTTTTGATATATTTGTTTTGAAAACCTGTTAAGTTTATCCTCCAGTAACAAATTATTTTTCATTGCATTTACATTAGTGATTCTCTCAAATGTTGCAGTATCATTCAAAATTTCACCCATTTTATTCAAATAGTCCTCCTTGTTTAAAATAACCACTCCTCTGCCTTTATCTGGTTTGCAAATTATGATATTTTTGTCTTGTCTAAGTCGCTTGAGTAACATAAAATCAGATTTGCTAAACAAGCTATTTCTTGCATCTGCAGTATTTCGGGATATATTTAAAATATCATTGTGCAGGGCTTTTATATTGGCAGTTACTTCTTCAAAGGTATAGTTTTATCCAATAGGTTGTGGTTCCAATGTATCTAATAACAACTCAGAAAAGACGGTTAACTCAAAATTAGATCTATTGGCTGGAAGACAATGATCTAAACCCAAAGAGAGTAACCACTGCTCACGCTTACTAAATGACTTATTAGATAAATTATGAATTACATTATTAGGACATACACTGGGAGGATTATAAAACGCACCCAAACGATATAATTTGTACACATGAGTAGTAGAGGTACGGCATGGAGGTTGAGAATGATAATAAAATCTCGTTTCTAGATATGCTAATTATGAGACAAAATAACAAATTAGATATAAGCATTTACAGAAAACCATCATTTTCTGGACTTGGCGTAAATTTCATAAGCTGTTGCTACGAAAGTTTTAAACATAATTCATTTTGTACATTGTTATATAGAGCATATAGATTATCTTCCACTTATATTAATTTTCACAATGAAATAGATTTCCTGCTTGATTTCTTTGTTGCAAATGGATATCCACCCAACATATTTTATAAACATCTTAGAAATTTTCTTAAGATTTTCTGCCCCAAACTTGTAATAGAGGGTCCTAAAAAGATGCAGATGTATATAAAATTGTCCTACTTTAATGATAATTTAAATCATTACCTAAAAAGCAATTAACTACAATATTTTACAGATACTACCCTCATATTAAACCATTCATTTTATTTTATAACAACCATAAACTTAAAAATTATGTAATCCATAAGGACACGTTACCTGACTCGTTTTGTTCGATGGTAGTTTATCAATTTAACTGCCCCAAATGCCAACTAACGTATGTTGGCCCAACTAAGAAATGTGTATTGGTTAGATACCACGAACACCACGGGTCATCTCGTCGTACTGGAAAACCATTGTCAGCTCCAGTAAACTCAAGCATTCGAGAACACTGTTCTAATATCTGTAAGTGCAACTTCAGTATAAATAATTTCAAAATTATATACAGAGGAAAAAGCGAAAATGAAATCAGGATAGCAGAGTCATTATTTATTTCAAAATCTAATCCTAAATTAAACAAAGATGGCTCATGTTGCCCTCTCAGAATTTTGTAAAACAAATTTTATTAGTGTGAAAGTGTTTCTTTTTAATTCTACATACATTTAGATATATGTAAATTTCATTAATTTGCGTGAATGTCCTGTATATATATATATTTTACTTTTTTGCAACTATAATTGTGTTTAATTTGAGTAACTGCTCAAGTATATATTCTTTTTCACTATTTCATAGGTACATGATTATGAACACAGTGGATGTTTGAAACGTTGTGTTGTGATGTATTATAAGGAGATTAATTAAATATGTTCTACAATATTTGCTTGGACCGTTCTTGCCCTTCAGTTTATTATAAGACTAAGATTTCCCAGAGACAAACGGATATCAGATATAAGATGTCATTTGTGTAACTGCTTTAAAAGGCAACATAGTACAGTCCCACCTGCCTGAATCTGGCTGAGATGTAGTTTTAAATGGGAAAGAGTTCATTGCGAATTGGTAGGCCTTTTGCCCAGATCATATGATGGCTACTCGTACATTTTTGTACTTACAGATGAATGCACAAGAAATACCTTCACGTATGCGATGAAGGCTAAGAGCGCAGCCTTGGTAGCCATTGCCCTACACCAGTTCACGTTAGTATTTGGATTTCCTCAAGAAGTAGTAACTGATAACGGGCGCGAATTCATGAACGAAGTTTTCCGGGACTCATGTGAACTAGCACGAGTTGACCATGTAGCAGTCCAGGCTTATAGACTGCAAGCTAATGGGTTAGTAGAGAGAAGAAATGCCTCCATCATTACACTATTTCGACAACTCGCTGCCTTAATTTCGCATATCATAAGTCAGTCGGTGACTCCCCCATTTCCTTGTGTTTGGGAAAGATCCCAAGTTACCTTGGGACACGTTTGCCCACAATAGCTGTTGCTAGTGTACGATATTGAGAGTCTCAGAACGTTTGTTGTAAATACCACCAGAAAGACCTACAAACTTACGGTGGCCATCCTGGATAAACAAAAAGAGAGATACGGAAGGGAGTATGATATAAGACATAGTTCAAAGAGGCATGAAGCCAAAGTAGGCCATAGAGTCTACATAAAAAATGTCAACCGCCAGCATAAAATGTCCCCCTTTTATTTAGGTCCATACTGAGTGTTAGAGATAATGCATGATATTATAAAACTTAGAAATTTACGCAGTGATAAAGTTTGCCACTATCATTCCAGCTAGGTCATAAAGAACGAGTATGAGCTGGCAAGAAACGACAACGAGAATGTCACACAGCCGTTCCGTATTTGAAAGAGACGAAGTCGATCCAAAAGCTGAAGAGACAGGGGAGGAAATGGCGCTCGTCCGCACATCTCCCTGCAAAAGCTAGTCATCTGAAGTCCAGAAGGCAAACCTTGTGCAGTACTGGGGTAGGAAAAGAGAGTAATAAAAGGAGGGTAATAAAATACCTAACTGATCGTAAGTATAGACAAACAGAAAGAAAATTATATGTAAAACTTCCCCCCTGTCTCCTGAGATAATTCTGCAATATAGTTACTCGATCGACAAGTTATTTTGAATTCCTAGAAAAATATATATATGCTAATTTTTTTATGCATGATTCCCTAAGAGATTTCGAGCCTTAAGCAAAAATCGATTTTTAAAGGTTGCAAATGAAATATTATTATATTTTTTCTGATTTTATTACTGCAAGCACTGATTACATTTTTTTGTTTGTTTTTTGAGGGATGGACATAGCCCTTTTGCGATAAATTTTTTTTTAAAAATAATCATTGTTCACTATTGTTCATTTTTATGATATGTATATATACTCTCGTATTGATTTAGTTTCTTTGAGCTTTTCAGTGGATGTGTTGGAAG
>JAXCGZ010013286.1:120000-137500 GCA_037179515.1 Halocaridina rubra | reverse complement strand
ATGGGCCAAAGGATCAGCTATTCCCACGACCACTAGACACACAAACATTTGACCCATACATATGTACATGCCCCTGGAGAAATACCCTATTGGCCTGGGCGATTTGAACCCTCTTCTTCCCAATAGTCCTGTTGGAGTAGCCCCTCCCAAAAGAGGAAGAACTCCCTTTGGTTCTGGAAGCCTATTGGCTGATCTGTCCAAGCCGACACACCCTGCCCTTTGGGTTCTTCAAGAACACCCGAGGCAGTCAGATACAGAGAGCTTTAGTTAGAACTTTCCCCGTGGCACGAATAAGATCTCAGTTTTGATAGACATAAAGGGAAGGGGGCATTGAGGTGTTAGATACGTTGTACTGTTGAATAAATTTAGTTTAAAGTGAACCACCGCTTGTCCATTCTAACCTTGCACGTAGCTGGTAGAAATGATCACGTAGTGTAATAATAATAATGATAATAATACTAATAATAATAATAATAATAATAATAATAATAATAATAATAATAATAATAATAATAATAATAATAATAATAATAATAATAATAATAATAATAATAATAAGTATAATAAACTATAAATTGGAAAACATAATGGAGAATAATCCACATGTTCACTTTGCACCACTCTTCATTTAATATTTCGGGTCACAGCTAGACCCATTTTCATTTGAAAATGACAGAACAAATCCATTTAAATTATCAAGAATGAATTTCTATAACAAAAAACAGAAAAAATATAATAATAATAATAATAATAATAATAATAATAATAATAATAATAATACAATAATAATAATAATAATAATAATAATAATAATAATAATAATAATAATAATAATAATAATAATAATAATAATAATAATAATAATAATAATAATAATAATAATACAGAGTTATTAGGAAATTAAATTGTTGAATAATATTTTCCTTTTTTTTTTTTCTACTTCACTTTTCAGAGAGCGGTGAATGTCCCGCACCACCGCCTGACGCCAGCTGTCCATCTAATCGAAGAAACAGGCGGCAATTCCGCAAAAAATCGAAGGTTTGTTTATATATTTATTCAAACGTAACTTTCATCTCTCTCTCTCTCTCTCTCTCTCTCTCTCTCTCTCTCTCTCTCTCTCTCTCTCTCTCTCTCTCTCTCTTATATATATATATATATATATATATATATATATATATATATATATATATATATATATATATATATATATATATATATATATATATATATATATATATATATATATATATATTTATATATATATATACACACACGCACTCAAGTACACACACACACATACACAATCTCTTTCTCTCTCTCTCACACACACACACACACACTTTTTCAGTGTAAGAGTAGTTGATAATTGGAATTGGCTAAGCAAGGAGGTAGTTAATGCTATCTCAGTCCATAGTTTTAAGGACAGGTATGATAAGTATCACTAAGAATAAAATGGAACCGATCAGGAGACGGGAAGATACGAGCTTTGGGCTCTTTCCCGTAAGCACAATTAGGTAAATACAATTAGGTAAATGCACACAAGAGCCATATGTTCCCTCTGTGTCAGAGCAAACTACCTTGACTCTTAGCGAGGATGTAATACAGAGTAGGCGATTCCCAGTGCCCTCGCTCCGCCAATTTAGTCAACTTTTACGACAAACAGGGGAACAGGAAAAGGTATTTTTACCCTTGGGCCCATGTGGGTACATGCACACACACACACGCACTCGCACAAACACACACACACACAAAAGACACACACACACACATCTATATATATATATATATATATATATATATATATATATATATATATATATATATATATATATATATATATATATATATATATATATATATATATATATATATATATATATGTGTGTGTGTGTGTGTGTGTGTGTGTGTGTGTGTAATTACCTAATTGTATTTACGGGAAAGGGCCTAAAGCTCGTATCTTCCCGTCTCCTGACCGGTTCCATTTTCTACTTAGTGATACTCATCATACATGTCCTTAAAACTATGGATTGAGATAGCATTAACTACCTCTTTTCTTAGCCAATTCCAATTATCAACTACTCTTACTCTGAAAAAGTATTTCCTTACATCCTGCAAAGAAGTTTTCTTACGAAGCTTCAAACTATGACCTCTAGTTCTAGAGCCAGCCATATCAAAATATCGATCCCTATCCACTCCATCATAACCAGGAAGGAATTTAAAGACTGTCACCATATCCCCCTCAATCTTCTAGCTTCGAGTGATGGTGAGTCTAATTCCCTCAGCCTCTCATCATAACTGAGATTGCGCTTTTCTGGCACCAGTTTCGTGGCATCGCTTTAAACTTTTTCAAGCTTAGCTATGTGCTTTTTCAAGTGCGAATTCCAAAAGGGGGCTACATATTCAAGTTTTGGCCTCACATAGGTTACATAAATATTTCTGAACATTTCCTTGTCCATGAGCCTGAAGGCAACCCTTACATTTGATAAGAAGGTGTGTGATTACCTAATTGTGATTACCTAATTGTGTTTACGGGAAAGAGCCCAAAGCTCGTATCTTCCCGTCTCCTGATCGGTTCCATTTTTAGACTTAGTGATACTTATCGTACCTGTCCTTAAAACTATGGATTGAGATAGCATTAACTACCTCCTCGCTTAGCGAATTCCAATTATCAACTACTCTTACACTGAAAAAGTATTTCCTTACATCCTGCAAACAAGTTTTCTTACGAAGCTTCAAACTATGACCTCTAGTTCTAGAGCCAGCCATATCGAAATATCGATCCCTATCCACTCTATCATAACCATGAAGGAATTTAAAGACTGTCACCATATCCCCCCTTACTCTTCTAGCTTCGAGTGATGGCAAGTCTAATTCCCTCAGCCTCTCATCATAACCGAGATTGCATATTTCTGGCACCAGTTTCGTGGCATGTCTTTGAACTTTTTCAAGCTTAGCTATGTGCTTTTTCAAGTGCGGATTCCAAAAGGGGGCTGCATATTCGAGTTTTGGCCTCACATAGGTTACATAAATATTTCTGAATATTTCCTTGTCCATATGCCTGAAGGCTACCCTTACATTTGATAAGAATGCATATGCTGCCCTTACTACGCCATTTATATGTATTTCTGGAGACAAATCTGCCAGTATGTTTACTCCTAGATCTCTCTCATTTTCTGTCTCTTGAAGTTGTACTCCAGCCACCGAGTAGTCAAGCTTGGGCCTTCTTGCACTTGTACCCATTCTCATTACCTTACATTTTGAGGTATTGAATTTCATTAGCCACTTTTCTGACCACTCATGCAGATTATTTAGATCCTCCTGAAGTTCTCTACCATTGTTCTCGTTTTTTACTTTCTTCACAATCTTTGCATCATCTGCAAACATATTCATGAATGAATTTACAGACTCTGGTAGGTCATTTACATATACAAGGAACAAAAGTGGCCCTAAAACTGAACCCTGTGGAACTCCACTACTAACTCTTCTCCATTCAGACACTGAGTGTCTTACTCTAACCCTCTGTTCCCTTCCTTCTAAGTAAGTTTTTATCCATTCCAAGACATTTCCACCTATTCTAGCCATTGATTGCAGCTTCCTAATAAGTCTCCCATGTGGAACAGTGTCAAACGCTTTCTGGAAGTCTAGGAATATGCAATCTGCCCAGCCCTCTCTTTCCTGTAAGATTTGGCTTACCTCATCATAAAATTCTAATAAGTTTGTTACTGTTGATCTTCCTTCTCTGAAGCCATGTTGCCTCACTGACAAAAAGTTGAAGGATTCCAAGTGAAGAGAGATATGTTTCCTTAGTAGTTTCTCCATAAGTTTGCAAACTATGCTGGTCAAGGAAACTGGTCTATAGTTCAGAGCCGTATCCCTCCTTCCCTTTTTGAAGATAAGTATCACATTTGCTTGTTTCCAGCATCTTGGAATCTCCCCCGACTCCAGTGACTCCTTAAATATGATACTTAGTGCCACTGATATTGTGTTTGCGCATTTTTTAAGCACATGAGGGGATATGTCATCAGGACCTGTAGCTTTATGAACATCTAAATCCATCAGCGCTTTGCATACCTCTGTGGCTGTAAGGTTGATGTTCTCTAATACCGGCCCTTGAGCTTCTATCACTGCAATCTGAGGGGGTGGGGTATTTTCTACTGTAAATACTGACTGAAACTCCTTGTTCAATTCTTTGCAGATCTCTTCGTCCGTCTCAGTGATGCTTCCATCCGCTCTCTTTAGCCTTAAAACCTGTTCTTTTACCTTCAGTTTTCCTCTGATAAAGCTGTGGAAAAGCTTGGGATTTTCTTTAGCCTTCCTGGTGATGTCCCTCTCATAATCTCTCTCTGCCTCTCTCCTTTTACTTAGGTAGTCATTTCTTGCTCTTTTGTAGGTTTGCCAGGCATTTATGTTTTTTCTCCTCCTATACCTTTTCCAGCATTTGTCTCTCCACTCCTTAGCTCTTTTACACCCATTATCGAACCATTTCTCTCTGGCATGAATTACACCTACTTTGGTGACAGGTATGCAGCAATCTACTATCTTCCCATATTTCTCACAAAAGATGTCATACATTTCTTGTACAGATTTGTTGTAAAATAAGGTTCTCCAGTCAATAACTGCAAAAAGCTCATTCATTTTGATGTAATCTCCTTTCGGATAGTTCCTCCTCATGTCCTCAGTGCCTCTACTCTCAGGAAGAATGTCTTCAATGATATACTCCATCAACAACACACAGTGGTCACTCTTTCCAATTGGTGGTTCATACTCAATATTTTCAATATCCAACACATTATCTGTGAACACTAGATCAAGTAGTGATGGCTCATCCCCACCCCTGGCTCTTGTTGGTTCCATTACATGTTGGTGTAGGAAATTCCCTTGTACGCAATCTAGGAATCTTGCCCCAAATGAGTCCTCACCACTGTGTGGGTCAAGATTTATCCAATCTATCTCTTTATGATTAAAGTCTCCCATAATCAAAATCCTACATTTTTTCTCCCGTGCCATGTTAACAACTGAGTTTATGACTTCAATAGTACCTATATGACTTTCCTCATAAATTTCAAGCCTATTTTGGCTCCTTGGTGGGTTGCATACAACAGTTATTATAATGCTCTCTGACCCAGTATTTATGCGAGCAACTAGAAATTCCCTGAACTCACTTTCTATAGCCAAGTTTATTTCTTCAACTTGAATCCTCTCACTTATGAGCAGTGCTATCCCTCCACCAGTCCTCTCAGATCTTTCGACCCTTAGTATTCTGAAGCCCTTAGGAAAAACTGTGACACTGTTTATGTCCTCACTCAACTTAGTCTCTGTAATTGCTACTATATCTGCCTTACTGTTGTGGATCATATCTTTTAATTTTACTGCCTTACCAGCTAATCCATCAGCATTTGTGTATAACAATCTTAATGAGGCCCCATCCCCTGATCTTCTGTCATTATCTTCTTTATCTCCCCTTTGTCTGGAAGTATTCTGTAACGAAAATGTTTCCCCTCTCTCAAAGGTTACTTTTGTTGGTCTCGGCTTACCTTCCCTCGAATATTTACCTAGTTGGTGTATGTTTACAATATCCTCAGGACCACATACTACTCCAAGCTTTCTTATCAGGTCTACAATGCTAGCTTTATTTTCTTCAAGTCTCCCCTGCCATGTTGGCTCCTGGGATTCGCTTATGCCTGAGATTACCACTGTCTTCTCCTTATCAAGTGCCTGTCTGATGAGTGGGTTTGCCCTTTCCATCACAACGTCTTTCATTTTTTCGATTACTGTCTCTTTATAGTCAACTGTTTGTATGTTTTCCAGTGCCACCACCTTTACAGCCTCTTTTACTGCCACATTTCCCTTTAGTGCATCAGCAAAGGACGTTTTCATGGCATCATTTTCCATATTCAGCTCCTGGAACTCTTTTCTGAACTGTTCAATGTTTTCCTTAATCTGAACATTCCAAGCAGCAATCTCGTCTCTCTCAGAAGAGAGCAGTGAACTAACATCTAATTCCTTTAGGTTGTCATTTAGCTGTTTGTTTTTATCTTCTTGTTTAGAAATTCTAGATTCTAGTTGACTCTTTTCCCCTTCCAGCTTCTTTATTCTTTTTTCTAGTTCCTTTCTCTCCTGCCCTTGTGCTTTATTTGCTTCCTCCAAAGATCTTATTTGTTCTCTGTGTGTGCGTCTGTGTGTGTGAGTGAGTGTGTGTATATATATATATATATATATATATATATATATATATATATATATATATATATATATATATATATTTATATATATATATATATATATATATATATATATATATATATATATATATATATATATATATATATATATATATATATATATGGCTCCGGTTCCGGTTTTACGTCACGGACTCCCTTATCAACCAAGGGCTAGGACGGTTGCCTTATTGCGAAGGACTAGTTTTGGCAGATGTAATCCTTACGCTGAGTGCATGCCTTTGCTAACCTCAGACCGTGACGGGGCGCGAACCCTCGACCTGACGCCTCAGAGTCGGAGACGCTACCGACTGAGCCACGGCGATATATATATATATATATATATATATATATATATATATATATATATATATATATATATATATATATATATATATATATATATATATATATATATATATATATATATATATATATATATATATATATATATATATATATATATATATATATATATATATATATATATATATATATATATATATATATATATTTATATATATATATATATATATATATATATATATATATATATATATATATATATATATATATATATATATATATATATATATATATATATATATATATATATATATAAATATATATATATATATATATAAATATATATATATATATATATATATATATATATATATATATATATATATATATATATATATATATATATATATATATATATATATATATATATATATATATATATATATATATATATATATATATATATATATATATATATATATATATATATATATATATATATATATATATATATATATATATATATATATATATATATATATATATATATATATAGTGTGTGTGTGTGTGTGTGTGAATATATATGTATCTATATATATATATACACACACACTCACATACACACACACACTCACACACAAACACTTTCGTAGCCCAATTAATGATCTCTCTCTTACGCAGTGTAGTCTTTGGTAAAACGGTTGTGTCCAAGGTGCCGATTTGTGTAACTTTTTTCTTGAATTTCCATGGGATGACTACTACTATATATATATATATATATATATATATATATATATATATATATATATATATATATATATATATATAATATATATATATATATATATATATAATATATATATATATATATATATATATATATATATATATAGTGTGTGTGTGTGTGTGTGAATATATATGTATCTATATATATATACACACACACTCACATACACACACACACTCACACACAAACACTTTCGTAGCCCAATTAATGATCTCTCTCTTACGCAGTGTAGTCTTTGGTAAAACGGTTGTGTACAAGGTGCCGATTTGTGTAACTTTTTTCTTGAATTTCCATGGGATGACTACTACTTTCAGACCCAACACTGATCAGGTACCCCAAAAAGTTTCTGAGACCATAACCTTGTATTGGAAGCATTCATTTACTTTACTATCAAAAATTTTTCTCTCTCTAATCCTTAGATTGACTGTGCTTGCTCCAAGGCTATTGAGACCAAGGATCGGACATGCTGGTCATATCAAGCTTTTGCTTCCGATTTAACTTTCTCTTCTTTTATTACAGCTAGGAATTATTAGCCCTCGTCAAATTTGCAGCTCTAAAGATTCTTTTCTTTTATGGAATAAATGGTACTGATCTTTAGCCAAAAAGCTCTCTAAAAAGTTCTGTAATTAAATTTTTTCACCTCTCATTTGTCATGACGGTGCTATAGATTGCTCTCCCACTAACTTTCGATCCCATTTTTTTGTTAACTGTTCTGCAAGTGATTCCAGAGCAAATGATCCTCGTGCTTTACCCCTCTCTATCCCTATGCCAACCCCTATTCTTTTTACACAAAAATTCCGTAGTTTTCTTTGTATTTACAAACGATAATATCCCTGCAAGGCTCATTAAAGACTTGCAGATAAACTGGCTCTCATTCTTTGCCATATTCTATTGCATCAATATCTCAACTAATATCTGTCCTTCATCTTGAAAACACGCTCTAGTTCAGCCAGTTCCTAAGAAGGGTGGCCATTCTAATCCTTCCAGCTACTGACCAATTCCCCGATCCTCAGCTATCACTAAAGTATTCGTATTTTATCTTTGTTCAGTTGCCACTTCTTGAAACATCTTGAATCTCACTTATTTCTGACCATCAGTGTTACTTCTGCAAGGCAAGAGGTACTGGTGACCTCCTGTCCTATCTCACTCATGTATTGTCATCTTCTTTGAAGAACTATGGATAACCTTTTGTCATTGCTCTTGATATCTATAAGGCTTTTGAGAGAGTGTGGTACAAGGCTATGTTAGCCAAGCTTCCTGCTTATGGCTTTACTAATTCTCTCTGTTCTCTGAAGTCTAGGTGCTTTCTTTTTGACATCATTATATCTGTGATTGTTGATTGCACAATATCTAGGTCATTCCCACTTACCAGTGCTGTTCCAGAGGATTCTGTTCTTTCACCAACCCTGGTCCTCTTCTTCATTACTGATCTGTTCCTGTCCTCATCGTCCTCTTTACTCCACTCCTTTGGCGATGATTCTACCTTTCATGTTTTCTCTGCCTTCCCCTCACAACCTTAGTTTGATTTTCGAAAGCAGTCTCGCATCGCTCTTAAAAAAGCTCTCATCTCAATAGAAGACATGCCCGTATTAATATTATTGATGTTTCATATATATATATATATATATATATATATATATATATATATATATATATATATATATATATATATATATATATATATATATATATTTATATATATATTTATATATATATATATATATATATATATATATATATATATATATATATATATATATATATATATATATATATATATATATATATATATATATATATATATATATATATATATATATATATATATATATATATATATATATATATATATATATATATATATATATATATATATATATATATATATATATATATATATATATATATATATATATATATATATATATATATATATATATATATATATATATATATATATATATATATATATATATATATATATATATATATATATATATATATATATATATATATATATATATATATATATATATATATATATATATATATATATATATATATATATATATATATATATATATATATATATATATATATATATATATATATATATATATATATATATATATATATATATATATATATATATATATATATATATATATATATATATATATATATATATATATATATATATATATATATATATATATATATATATATATATATATATATATATATATATATATATATATATATATATATATATATATATATATATATATATATATATATATATATATATATATATATATATATATATATATATATATATATATATATATATATATATATATATATATATATATATATATATATATATATATATATATATATATATATATATATATATATATATATATATATATATATATATATATATATATATATATATATATATATATATATATATATATATATATATATATATATATATATATATATATATATACATATATACATATATATATATATATATATATATATATATATATATATATATATATATATATATATATATATATATATATATATATATATATATATATATATATATATATATATATATATATATATATATATATATATATATATATATATATATATATATATATATATATATATATATATATATATATATATATATATATATATATATATATATATATATACCTTGGCTGTTTCCCCCTTTAATTGGGGGGTAGCCGACATCAAGAAAGGAAAACAAATAGGGGGATTACTTTGCTCTATGGGCAATGACGAGGGAGCTAGCGACCGTTCAGATGCCACTGCTAGAGTGCCACAGCCCATCCTCCCGGCTCTTCCACGACCTGTGTCGCTTCACAACTGCCAGCTCCTCCTACTGCCCCTACCACAGGGCTATCTCTGTAATATGCAGCCCCATGGTAACAGCAGATGCCCATCAGAGCCGCGTCACAATCGCTCGCTACTCATTCCTATTCCTAGCACGCTCGCTTGCTTCCCTCACATCCATCCTCCTATCATTTAGGGCTCTCCTTACTCCATCCATCCATCCAAACCTAGGTCTCCCTCTAGCATTTCTCCCATCAACTCTCGCATTCATCACCTTTTTCAGCAGCCTTTCATCATCCATCCTTTCCACATGGCCAAACCATCTCAGAACATTCATATCTACTCTGGCTGCAATTTCTCTCCCCACACCCGTTCTTGCTCTCACCACTTCATTCCTAACCCTATCCAATCGAGATACACCAATCATACTCCTCAGGCATTTCATCTCAAACACATTTAGTTTCCGTCTCTCACTTACTTTCATACCCCATAACTCTGATCCATACATCACAGTTGGCACAACCACTTTCTCATGCAAAACTTTCTTAACATTCATTTCCAACCCTCTATTCTTCATCACTCCTTTCAATGCACCCAACACTTTACATCCTTCATTCACTCTGTGACACACATCTGCTTCCACTCCACCATTTGCAGCTATAACCGAGCCTAAATACTTAAACTGATTAACCTCCTCAAGTGTCTCTCCATTCAACATAACATTCAATCCAGCGCCATCCTCATTTCTTGTACACCTCATAACCTTACTCTTTCCCACATTCACTCGCAGCTTCCTTCTCTCACACACACACACACACACACACACACACACACACACACACACACACACACACACACACACACACACACACACACATATATATATATATATATATATATATATATACATTAAATAAAAAAAAATTATATATATATATATATATATATATATATGTATATGTATATATATATATATATATATATATATATATATATATATATATATATATATATATATATATATATATATATATATATATATATATATATATATATATATATATATATATATATATATATATATATATATATATATATATATATATATATATATATATATATATATATATATATATATATATATGTGTGTGTGTGTGTGTGTGTGTGTATATATATATATATATATATATATATATATATATATATATATATATATATATATATATATATATATATATATATATTTATATATGAATCATTTTTTTCTTTTTTTTTCTTTTTTCTTTTTTACCCCGACCGGGACTCGAACCTAGGACTTATGATTACTAAGTCAAGGCGCTACCACTGCACCACAGAAGGTTAAAAGGAATCCAACCTTATAGCTTATATCTGCTATACTTAGGAATGAACGCATTCTAACTGAATGGCATTCAGTTAGAGTGCGTTCATTCCTAAGTATAGCAGATATAAGCTATAAGGTTGGATTCCTTTTAACCTTCTGTGGTGCAGTGGTAGCGCCTTGACTTAGTAATCTTAAGTCCTAGCTTCGAGTCCCGGTCGGGGTAAAAAAAAAAAAAAAAAAAAAAAGGATTCATGTTTTCACATATGTAATGTGCTTATCTGATTATATATATATATATATATATATATATATATATATATATATATATATATATATATATATATATATATATATATATATATATATATATATATATATATATATATATATATATATATATATATATATATATATATATATATATATATATATATATATATATATATATATATATATATATATATATATATATATATATATATATATATATATATATATATACATATATATATATATATATATATATATATATATATATATATATATATATATATATATATATATATATATATATATATATATATATATATATAAATCTTCTATTTTACAGGGTCGCTGCATGGTAGACACTCAGTGTTCAGCGAGCTTCAAGTGCTGCTTGGATCACTGTGCCCAAGAATACTATTGTACAAGAGTTATATTCGGCTTTAAAAAGGCATAGATATATGAATAGTTAGGTTGTACACACTCACATGAAAATATACCAGTTGAGTATTTGAAAGCTTATGACTGCTAGCAGGAGTCTCTTTTATATAGCATGGATGCAAATTGTCCAGCAGAAAGCACCCTATTACTCTTCCTTGACTTAAAGTAATGGGTTATGTGACTCCTCCAAGACATGTCTGAGGCTATCTGAATTCCAAAAATGTTAATAGAATTTTATATCTGGTCCTTAACATTCTACTTTTTCTCGACTTAATGTTTTCTTCGTGTCTGGGCCGATGAGGGCAATTTTATTGCCTGACCCAGAGTCACACTCATAAAAAATAAATTAAATAAAAATAAATATGGATGATTTGGAAGTATAATTAATTACCCTCTCTCTCTCTCTCTCTCTCTCTCTCTCTCTCTCTCTCTCTCTCTCTCTCTCTCTCTCTCTCTCTCTCTCTCTCTCTCTAGTCTATTTATCTATCTATCTTTTTATCTATCTATCTATCTATCTATCTATCTATCTATCTATCTATCTATCTATCTATCTATCTATCTATCTATCTATCTATCTATCTATCTATCTATCTATCTATCTATCTATCAATCTATCTATCTATCTATCTATCTATCTATCTATCTATCTATCTATCTATCTATCTATCTATCTATCTATCTATCTATCTATCTGTGATTACCTAATTGTGTTTACGGGAAAGAGCCCAAAGCTCGTATCTTCCCGTCTCCTGATCGGTTCCATTTTCTACTTAGTAATACTTATCATACCTGTCCTTAAAACTATGGATTGAGATAGCATTAAATACCTCCTCGCTTAGCGAATTCCAATTATCAACTACTCTTACACTGAAAAATTACTTTCTTACATCCTGCAAAGAAGTTTTCCCACGAAGTTTCAAAGTATGACATCTAGTTCTAGAGCCAGCCATATCAAAATATCGATCCCTATCCACTCTATCATAACCATGAAGGAATTTAAAGATTATCACCATATCCCCTCTCAATCTTCTGCCTTCGAGTGATGGTAAGTCTAATTCCCTCAGCCTCTCATCATAACTGAGATTGCGTATTTGTGACACCAGTTTTGTGGCATGTCTTTGGACTTTTTCAAACTTGGCTATGTGCTTTTTCAAGTGCTGATTCCAAAAGGGGGCTGCATATTCAAGTTTTGGCCTCACATAAGTTATATAAATATTTCTGAAGATGTAGAAAAGAGACATTACTCTGATGATAACATAGCTAAATTTACTAGAGATATATCACATGAAAAATGGCAACATATCATGGACATAAATTACGCAAATGAAGCTTTTAATAAATTTCACTGTACATTTAGAGATAAATTTCTAGACTGCTTTCCTCTAAGAAAATCGACTGTAAATAATAAAAATAAAAGATGCCCACACATAACTGCAGGATTAAAAAATAGTATCAAAGAAAAACATCGATTAGAAAGGCTTGCGTCAAAATGGCCTTTGTCCTTTGGAACCAGATATAAAGCTTACAGGAACAAATTAGTAGCACTACTTCGAGCTGCAAAAAATAAATATTTTCAGGATAAGCTTAAGAAGGAACAAGGAAACAGCAAGTCCACCTGGAATACAATAAACAGCCTAATGGGACGAAAACAAATTAATCATTCAAAGGAAATCAAATTAAAAAATGATAATGACCACACTGCTAACATCTTTAACAATAATTTCTTAACTATAGCACAACCAACACAGAGACAACAAAATGTTCAACAAAACTCACCCCGACAGTTTCTTAATAGTCCACCAGACTTTTCGTTTTACTTGTATCCTGTAACAAGGGAGAAAGTCACTAAATATATAAAAACCTTAAAACTAAATACAGAGTCGGGATATGATGAAATTCCATCAAAACTACTCCAGGTCACTGCCCATTACATTGGTACCCCACTTACCCACATAATCAATCTATGTTTTCAGCAAGGATATTTTCCAGATTAACTAAAAAGTGCTAAAGTAATATCTATTTTTAAGTCAGGCACTGTAGATGATGAAAATAACTATAGACCTATATCTATCTTACCGTCTTTAAGTAAAGTGTTTGAAAAAGCGATTGTTTACAGACCTAAAGAATTCTTTGAAAAGTTCAACCTATTATCCGAAAATCAATACGGATTCCGTAATAATAAGACAACTGAAAAAGCAATAATGAACTTTACAAATGATGTTTATCAAAATTTGGAAAATAAAAACTTTGTTGCAGGGGTTTTCCTAGACTTGTCCAAAGCATTTGACTCATTAGAGCATGATATACTAATAGAAAAACTAACTTGTGTGGGTATTAGGGGAACACCATTACAGTTATTTAAAAGCTACTTGAAAAATAGAAAACAAGCCGTATATTGTAATGGGAAAGCATCTTTGTTGCAAACTATTGAGAGGGGAGTACCACAGGGATCAATACTGGGCCCATTGTTATTTTTAGTGAATATAAATGATATTTCCAATGCCAGTAATAAATTCAAATATATTCTTTATGCAGATGACACCAACCTTCTCTTGCATGATAATAACATTGACCACCTGCATTCTGTTTTAAATAGTGAACTAGAAAAAATTAACAACTGGGTCTCTGTTAATAAATTAAAGCTAAATGTTTATAAAACTGTAGTATACAATATTGGTCAAGTTAATATGAATGGGTATGAAGTTAAATGAGTTGCTTGTAAGAAATTTTTGGGAGTAATTATTGATGAAAATTTAAGTTGGAAATATCATATTCAATCTGTCTGCTCAAAACTGTCCAAGACGTGTGGAATTTAGTATAAAATTCGCCATAACCTAACAAATGAGGCCTTAAAAAGCATATACTATTCCCTGTGTTATCCTCATATTATATACTGTTTGTCCATCTGGGGTTGTACTTGGCCGTCAATTGTAAGGGATGTATTTGTAACTCAGAACAGACTGATCAGAACTATTACATATAGTGGAAAATATGACTCAACTTCCTCTTTATTCAAGGAGCTAAACTTGCTTAAATTTAATTACTTGATACAATATTTCTGTCTTATTTTTATACATAGTGATGTTAACGATAACAGAAAATTATTTAGATTTATTCAACACAACCATGGAACCAGAGGTAACAATATAAATTTAATATGTCCACAGCCGAGAACAACCTTGTGCAAATTTTCTATTCACTGTTTTGGCCCAAAATGTTGGAATTCATTACCAGAAGATTTAAAAACAATAACTGGCACAACTTTATTTAAAAAGAAACTCAAACAGCATTTATTTACTATGCAAAATCAAGCAGCTGTTGATGAATAATTAATACAGTATTGGTGCATCATTATATAAAGGTTAAGGTCAGGCTACTGTTTTGTTTTATTACAAGATAAGTATGAGATTGCTATATTGGAGCTTTTGTTAACTATTGCCGTCATACCTTAATTTATGTGAAATGTATATTAAACTGCCTTTCAAGGAGCTCTTGCTCAGCAGGCTAGTGCCTCTGAATATAATGTACATATTTATTCCTGCATGTATGCTAAATATTTGGCAATCTATGACTATGACTCATGCAGATTATTTAGATCTTCCTGAAGTTCTCTACCATTGCTCTCGTTTCCTACTTTCTTCACAATCTTTGCATCATCTGCAAACATATTCATGAATAAATTTACAGATTCTGGTAGGTCATTTACATATACAAGGAACAAAAGTGGCCCTAAAACTGAACCCTTTGGAGCTCCACTACTAACTCTTCTCCATTCAGACACTGAGTGTCTTAATCTAACCCTCTGTTCCCTTCCTTCTAAGTAAGTTTTTATCCATTCCAAAACATTTCCACCTATTCTAGCCATTGCTTGCAACTTCCTAATAAGTCTCCCATGTGGAACAGTGTCAAATGCTTTCTGGAAATCTAGGAATATGCAATCTGCCCAGCCCTCTCTTTCCTGTAAGATTCGGCTTACCTCATCATAAAATTCTAATAAGTTTGTTACTGTTGATCTACCTTCTCTGAAGCCATTTTCCCTCACTGACAAAAAGTTGAAGGCTTCCAAGTGAAGAGAGATATGTTTCCTTAGTAGTTTCTCCATAACTTTGCAAACTATGCTGGTCAAGGAAACTGGTCTATAGTTCAGAGACGGATCCCTCCTTCCCTTTTTGAAGATAGGTATCACGTTTGCTTGTTTCCAGCACCTTGGAATCTCCCCTTACTCCAGTGACTATTTAAATATGATACTTAGTGCCACTGATATTGAGTTTGCTCATCTTTTAAGTACATGAGGGGATATGTCATCAGGACCTGTAGCTTTATGAACATCTAACTCCATCAGCGCTTTGCATACCTCTGTGGCTGTAAGGTTGATGTTCTCTAATAACGGCCCTTGAGTTTCTATCTCTGCAATCTGAGGGGGTGGGGTATTTTCTAATGTAAATACTGACTGAAACTCCTTGTTCAATTTTTTGCAGATCTCTTCATCCATCTCAGTGATGCCTTCATCAGCTCTCTTAAGCCTTAAAACCTTTTCTTTTACCTTCAATTTTCCTCTGATAATGCTTATTTGATAATTTCATGGCCCGAATGAGATTGGGAATTGAATTAAATGCTAAAATGAAGCCACGAGTGATGTTGGGGAATCTGTATTATGAACATAGTGGCATTCAGTTAGAATGCTCTCATTCCTAAGTATAGCAGATATAAGATATAAGGTTGGATTCCTTTTAACCTTCTGTGGTGTAGTGGTAGCGCCTTGACTTAGTAATCATAAGTCCTAGGTTCGAGTCCAGGTCGGGGTAAAAAAAATGATTCATGTTTTCACATATGTAATGTGCTTATTTGATAATTTCATGGCCCGAATGAGATTGGGAATTGAATTAAATGCTAAAATGAAGCCACGAGTGAGGTTGGGGAATCTGTAATATGAACATAGTGGCATTCAGTTAGAATACGTTCATTCCTAAGTATAGCAGATATAAGCTATAAGGTTGGATTCCTTTTAACCTTCTGTGGTGTAGTGGTAGCGCCTTGACTTAGTAATTATAAGTCCTAGGTTCGAGTCCCGGTCGGGGTAAAAAAATGATACATGTTTTCACATATGTAATGTGCTTATTTGATAATTTCATGGCCCGAATAAGCTTGGGAATTGAATTAAATTCTAAAATGAAGCCACGAGTGAGGTTGGGGAATCTGTAATATGAACATAGTGGCATTCAGTTAGAATGCGTTCATTCCTAAGTATAGCAGATATAAGTTATA
>JAXCGZ010013286.1:112500-115000 GCA_037179515.1 Halocaridina rubra | reverse complement strand
CACTCCTGCCATTGAGTAGTCAAGCTTGGGACTTCTTGCACTTGTACCCATTCTCATTACCTTACATTTTGAAGTATTGAATTTCATTAGCCAATTTTCTGACGACTCATGCAGACTATTTAGGTATTCCCGAAGTTCTCTACCATTGAGCTTGTCCCATACTCTCTTCGCAATCTTTGCATCATCTAAAAACACACTCGAGAATGAAGATACTGACTCTAGTGGGTCATATACATATTCAAGGAATATAAATGGGTCTGAAACTGAACCCTGTGGAACATCACTACTAATCCTTTTACATTCAGAAAATGAGTGTCGTACTCGAACCCTCTGTTCCCTTCCTTCCAAGTAAGCTTTTATCCATTCCAAGACATTTCCACCTATTTTTGCCATTACTTGAAGCTTCTTAATAAGTCGCACATGTGTGAATATATCAAATGCCATCTAAAAATCTAGAAATAGGCACTCTCCTCAGCCTTCTCTTTCCTGTAAGATTCGGCATGCCTTATCATAAAATTCTAATAAGTTTGTTACTGTTGATCTGCCTTCTCTGAAGCCATGTTGTCTCAATGACAAAAAGTTGAAGGATTCCAAGGGAACAGAGATGTACTTTCTTATTAGTTTCTCCATAACTCTGCAAACTATGCTGGTCAAGGATACAGGACTATAATTTAGAGCTGCACCTCTCCTTCCTTTTTTGAAGGTAGGCACATTTGCTTGCTTCCAGCATCTTGGAATCTCTCCATATTCCAGAGGCTTTTCAAATATGGTGCATAACACTACTGATATTGGCTTAGTGCATTTCTTAAGTACATATGGGGATATATCATTAGGACCTGTAGCTTTATGGGCATCTAACTCCAGAAACACTTTGCATACCTCTGTGGCTGAAAACATGATGTTCTCTAATACTGGCTGATCAATTCCTATGAGTATCTCTGGAATCTGAGGGTGTAGGGTATTTTCTGCTGTAAATACCGACTGAAAGTCCTTATTCAATTATTCATTAATCTGTTCGCTCATATCAACGATGCTTCCATCTGATCTCTTAAACTTTAAAACATGATCTTTGACCTTTAGTTTTACTCTGATGAAGCTGAGAATTGGGATTTTCTTTAGCCTTCCTAGTGATATCCCTTTCACAATCATTTTCTGCATCTCTTCCTTTACTTAGGTGATAATATTTTGTTCTTTTATAAGTCTTCCAGGCATTTATGCCTTTTCTCCCTATGCCTTTTGTTGTATTTGTCTCTCCACTCCTTAGCTCTCTTACACTCATTATTGAATTATTTTTCTCTGGCATGAAAAACTCCTATTTTGGTGGAAAGTATGCAACAATTGACTATCTTCCCATATTCCTCACAAAAGATTTTGTATATTTCTTGTAAAGATTTGTTATTAAATAAGGTCCTCCAGTGAATAACTGCAAAAACGATAATTACTTTTGATATGATCTCCATATTGATAGTTCCTCCTTGAGTCCTCCTTAGTGCTTCTACTGTCAGGTAGAACATCTTTGCTGACATACTCCATCAACAACGCACAGTGGTCGCTCTTTCTAATTGGTAGTTCATACCCAATTTTTTCAAGATTCGACACATTATCTGTGAATACTAGATCAAGCAACGAAGGCTCATCCCCACCCCTGGCCCTCGTTGGTTCCAGTACATGTTGATGTAGGAAATTCCCCTGAATGCAATCTAGGAACCTTGCTCCAAATGAGTCCTCCCCACTGTGCAGGTCAAGATTAGTCCAATCTATCTATAATAATAAAATCTCCAATAATAACAATTTTACATTTTCTCTCCCCTGCAATGTTAACAACTGAGTTTATGACCTCAATAGTACCTGTATGACTAACCTCATAAGCTTTTAGCTTATGTTGGTTCCTTGGTTGGCTATATACTGTGTAGGCAGGGCAAGAAGTGGGAGGGGAATTTGCTTTTTCGTGATGTGAATAAAATCGAAGTTTTGTGAGAGAGTGTAGAAAGTCGAGGGGTGAACATGGTAATCGTCATTGTTATGGTTGTTGTTGTTGTGATTACCTAATTGTGATTACCTAATTGTGTTTACGGGAAAGAGCCCAAAGCTCGTATCTTCCCGTCTCCTGATCGGTTCCATTTTTAGACTTAGTGATACTTATCATACCTGTCCTTAAAACTATGGATTGAGATAGCATTAACTACCTCCTCGCTTAGCGAATTCCAATTATCAACTACTCTTACACTGAAAAAGTATTTCCTTACATCCTGCAAACAAGTTTTCTTACGAAGCTTCAAACTATGACCTCTAGTTCTAGAGCCAGCCATATCGAAATATCGATCCCTATCCACTCTATCATAACCATGAAGGAATTTAAAGACTGTCACCATATTCCCCCTTACTCTTCTAGCTTCGAGTGATGGCAAGTCTAATTCCCTCAGCCTCTCATCATAACCGAGATTGCGTATTTCTGGCACCAGTTTCGTGGCATGTCTTTGAACTTTTTCAAGCTTAGCTA
>JAXCGZ010013286.1:87500-107500 GCA_037179515.1 Halocaridina rubra | reverse complement strand
ACTATGCTGGTCAAGGATACAGGACTATAATTTAGAGCTGCACCTCTCCTTCCTTTTTTGAAGGTAGGCACATTTGCTTGCTTCCAGCATCTTGGAATCTCTCCATATTCCAGAGGCTTTTCAAATATGGTGCATAACACTACTGATATTGGCTTAGTGCATTTCTTAAGTACATATGGGGATATATCATCAGAACCTGTAGCTTTATGGGCATCTAACTCCAGAAACACTTTGCATACCTCTGTGGCTGAAAACATGATGTTCTCTAATACTGGCTGATCAATTCCTATGAGTATCTCTGGAATCTGAGGGTGTAGGGTATTTTCTGCTGTAAATACCGACTGAAAGTCCTTATTCAATTATTCATTAATCTGTTCGCTCATATCAGCGATGCTTCCATCTGATCTCTTAAACTTTAAAACATGATCTTTGACCTTTAGTTTTACTCTGATGAAGCTGAGAATTGGGATTTTCTTTAGCCTTCCTAGTGATATCCCTTTCACAATCATTTTCTGCATCTCTTCCTTTACTTAGGTGATAATATTTTGTTCTTTTATAAGTCTTCCAGGCATTTATGCCTTTTCTCCCTATGCCTTTTGTTGTATTTGTCTCTCCACTCCTTAGCTCTCTTACACTCATTATTGAATTATTTTTCTCTGGCATGAAAAACTCCTATTTTGGTGGAAAGTATGCAACAATTGACTATCTTCCCATATTCCTCACAAAAGATTTTGTATATTTCTTGTAAAGATTTGTTATTAAATAAGGTCCTCCAGTGAATAACTGCAAAAACGATAATTACTTTTGATATGATCTCCATATTGATAGTTCCTCCTTGAGTCCTCCTTAGTGCCTCTACTGTCAGGTAGAACATCTTTGCTGACATACTCCATCAACAACGCACAGTGGTCGCTCTTTCTAATTGGTAGTTCATACCCAATTTTTTCAAGATTCAACACATTATCTGTGAATACTAGATCAAGCAACGAAGGCTCATCCCCACCCCTGGCCCTCGTTGGTTCCAGTACATGTTGATGTAGGAAATTCCCCTGAATGCAATCTAGGAACCTTGCTCCAAATGAGTTCTCCCCACTGTGCAGGTCAAGATTAGTCCAATCTATCTATAATAATAAAATCTCCAATAATAACAATTTTACATTTTCTCTCCCCTGCAATGTTAACAACTGAGTTTATGACCTCAATAGTACCTGTATGACTAACCTCATAAGCTTTTAGCTTATGTTGGTTCCTTGGTTGGCTATATACTGTGTAGGCAGGGCAAGAAGTGGGAGGGGAATTTGCTTTTTCGTGATGTGAATAAAATCGAAGTTTTGTGAGAGAGTGTAGAAAGTCGAGGGGTGAACATGGTAATCGTCATTGTTATGGTTGTTGTTGTTGTGATTACCTAATTGTGATTACCTAATTGTGTTTACGGGAAAGAGCCCAAAGCTCGTATCTTCCCGTCTCCTGATTGGTTCCATTTTTAGACTTAGTGATACTTATCATACCTGTCCTTAAAACTATGGATTGAGATAGCATTAACTACCTCCTCGCTTAGCGAATTCCAATTATCAACTACTCTTACACTGAAAAAGTATTTCCTTACATCCTGCAAACAAGTTTTCTTACGAAGCTTCAAACTATGACCTCTAGTTCTAGAGCCAGCCATATCGAAATATCGATCCCTATCCACTCTATCATAACCATGAAGGAATTTAAAGACTGTCACCATATCCCCCCTTACTCTTCTAGCTTCGAGTGATGGCAAGTCTAATTCCCTCAGCCTCTCATCATAACCGAGATTGCGTATTTCTGGCACCAGTTTCGTGGCATGTCTTTGAACTTTTTCAAGCTTAGCTATGTGCTTTTTCAAGTGCGGATTCCAAAAGGGGGCTGCATATTCGAGTTTTGGCCTCACATAGGTTACATAAATATTTCTGAACATTTCCTTGTCCATGTGCCTGAAGGCTACCCTTACATTTGATAAGAATGCATATGCTGCCCTTACTACGCCATTTATATGTATTTCTGGAGACAAATCTGCCAGTATGTTTACTCCTAGATCTCTCTCATTTTCTGTCTCTTGAAGTTGTACTCCAGCCACCGAGTAGTCAAGCTTGGGCCTTCTTGCACTTGTACCCATTCTCATTACCTTACATTTTGAGGTATTGAATTTCATTAGCCACTTTTCTGACCACTCATGCAGATTATTTAGATCCTCCTGAAGTTCTCTACCATTGTTCTCGTTTTTTACTTTCTTCACAATCTTTGCATCATCTGCAAACATATTCATGAATGAATTTACAGACTCTGGTAGGTCATTTACATATACAAGGAACAAAAGTGGCCCTAAAACTGAACCCTGTGGAACTCCACTACTAACTCTTCTCCATTCAGACACTGAGTGTCTTACTCTAACCCTCTGTTCCCTTCCTTCTAAGTAAGTTTTTATCCATTCCAAAACATTTCCACCTATTCTAGCCATTGATTGCAGCTTCCTAATAAGTCTCCCATGTGGAACAGTGTCAAACGCTTTCTGGAAGTCTAGGAATATGCAATCTGCCCAGCCCTCTCTTTCCTGTAAGATTTGGCTTACCTCATCATAAAATTCTAATAAGTTTGTTACTGTTGATCTTCCTTCTCTGAAGCCATGTTGCCTCACTGACAAAAAGTTGAAGGATTCCAAGTGAAGAGAGATATGTTTCCTTAGTAGTTTCTCCATAAGTTTGCAAACTATGCTGGTCAAGGAAACTGGTCTATAGTTCAGAGCCGTATCCCTCCTTCCCTTTTTGAAGATAGGTATCACATTTGCTTGTTTCCAGCATCTTGGAATCTCCCCCGACTCCAGTGACTCCTTAAATATGATACTTAGTGCCACTGATATTGTGTTTGCGCATTTTTTAAGCACATGAGGGGATATGTCATCAGGACCTGTAGCTTTATGAACATCTAAATCCATCAGCGCTTTGCATACCTCTGTGGCTGTAAGGTTGATGTTCTCTAATACCGGCCCTTGAGCTTCTATCACTGCAATCTGAGGGGGTGGGGTATTTTCTACTGTAAATACTGACTGAAACTCCTTGTTCAATTCTTTGCAGATCTCTTCGTCCGTCTCAGTGATGCTTCCATCCGCTCTCTTTAGCCTTAAAACCTGTTCTTTTACCTTCAGTTTTCCTCTGATAAAGCTGTGGAAAAGCTTGGGATTTTCTTTAGCCTTCCTGGTGATGTCCCTCTCATAATCTCTCTCTGCCTCTCTCCTTTTACTTAGGTAGTCATTTCTTGCTCTTTTGTAGGTTTGCCAGGCATTTATGTTTTTTCTCCTCCTATACCTTTTCCAGCATTTGTCTCTCCACTCCTTAGCTCTTTTACACCCATTATCGAACCATTTCTCTCTGGCATGAATTACACCTACTTTGGTGACAGGTATGCAGCAATCTACTATCTTCCCATATTTCTCACAAAAGATGTCATACATTTCTTGTACAGATTTGTTGTAAAATAAGGTTCTCCAGTCAATAACTGCAAAAAGCTCATTCATTTTGATGTAATCTCCTTTCGGATAGTTCCTCCTCATGTCCTCAGTGACTCTACTCTCAGGAAGAATGTCTTCAATGATATACTCCATCAACAACACACAGTGGTCACTCTTTCCAATTGGTGGTTCATACTCAATATTTTCAATATCCAACACATTATCTGTGAACACCAGATCAAGTAGTGATGGCTCATCCCCACCCCTGGCTCTTGTTGGTTCCATTACATGTTGGTGTAGGAAATTCCCTTGTATGCAATCTAGGAATCTTGCCCCAAATGAGTCCTCACCACTGTGTGGGTCAAGATTTATCCAATCTATCTCTTTATGATTAAAGTCTCCCATAATCAAAATCCTACATTTTTTCTCCCGCGCCATGTTAACAACTGAGTTTATGACTTCAATCGTACCTATATGACTTTCCTCATAAATTTCAAGCCTATTTTGGTTCCTTGGTGGGTTGTATACAACAGTTATTATAATGCTCTCTGACCCAGTATTTATGTGAGCAAAAAGAAATTCCCTGAACTCACATTCTATAGCCAAGTTTATTTCTTCAACTTGAATCCTCTCACTTATGAGCAGTGCTATCCCTCCACCAGTCCTCTCAGATCTTTCGACCCTTAGTATTCTGAAGCCCTTAGGAAAAACTGTGACACTGTTTATGTCCTCACTCAACTTAGTCTCTGTAATTGCTACTATATCTGCCTTACTGTTGTGAATCCTATCTTTTAATTCTACTGCCTTACCAGCTAATCCATCAGCATTTGTGTATAACAATCTTAATGAGGCCCCATCCCCTGATCTTCTGTCATTATCTTCTTTATCTCCCCTTTGTCTGGAAGTATTCTGTAACAAAAATTTTTCTTCTCTTCTTCATTTCTTTCATCATTTAACCTTTTTGCCTCTTGCAACAAGTTTTTGATCTTTCCCATCTCTTCCTGTGTTCTGTATCGTCTATATGAACACTTCTTTGCATTCTTGAAGGTCTTTTAGACTTTTTTTTCTCAACAATATTTCCCTACATGTCTCCCCTCTCTCAAAGGTTACTTTTATTGGTCTCGGCTTTCCTTCCCTCGAATATTTACCTAGTTGGTGTATGTTTACAATATCCTCAGGACCACATACTACTCCAAGCTTTCTTATCAGGTCTACAACGTTAGCTTTATTTTCTTCAAGTCTCCCCTGCCATGTTGGCTCCTGGGATTCACTTATGCCTGAGATTACCACTGTCTTCTCCTTATCAAGTGCCTGTCTGATGAGTGGGTTTGCCCTTTCCATCACAACGTCTTTCATTTTTTCGATTACTGTCTCTTTATAGTCAACTGTTTGTATGTTTTCCAGTGCCACCACCTTTACAGCCTCTTTTACTGCCACATTCCCCTTTAGTGCATCAGCAAAGGACGTTTTCATGGCATCATTTTCCATATTCAGCTCCTGGAACTCTTTTCTGAACTGTTCAATGTTTTCCTTAATCTGAACATTCCAAGCAGCAATCTCGTCTCTCTCAGAAGAGAGCAGTGAACTAACATCTAATTCCTTTAGGTTGTCATTTAGCTGTTTGTTTTTATCTTCTTGTTTAGAAATTCTAGATTCTAGTTGACTCTTTTCCCCTTCCAGCTTCTTTATTCTTTTTTCTAGTTCCTTTCTCTCCTGCCCTTGTGCTTTATTTGCTTCCTCCAAAGATCTTATTTGTTCTCTGAGTGTTTCATTCTCTTTCATTTCTCCATCCATATTCCGAATTTTATCATCAAGGCTTGTAACCATTTCCTCTAACTTCTTGATTCTCTGTTTAAGTCCTCTGATGACTACCCCTTCTCCCGACCCATGGGTGGGAGAGGTTTGGGACAGAGATGGCTTCATTTTTATGTTCTCCCTCTCACAGAATATAGAAAGACGACGAGAAAAAGGAAAAAAAAAGAAAAGAGAAAAACTTCTAATTTACCTTCACACAGAATTTTTATATCTCCATATAAGTGCTATTTAGTGACTCAGTTTGTCTCCTTTCTGGTAACACACATCTTAACTTAAAAACTTGACCATGGTAATTTAAGTATAAAAAGAAAAAGAAAAACAAAAGTCAAACCTGAAGGAAAATTCGAATTTGTGTTCGAGGTGGCACCCACCTGTTTCTGTTATATATTCTTCCTAACTGATAAACTGACTTGCTAACCAAGATATGTTATCACGGGATTTAGACTTTACATTTAACTCAATATATATACAAAATAACAAAATAGTAAAAGAGAAAGCTAAGAGAAAAGCAAAAAAAATGAAGAAAATAGGACTGCTGTACTACTTGGCAACTTAACTCAGTACTGTTGACAGGTGGGTATTTGGTAATTTTTTTTTTCTTTTATTGTTCAATTTTTTCGTGTATCAAACTAACTAACTAGTTAATATAAATGGGAAGGATACTGATTTTAGCAATATATAGAACCACAGGATCAGGTAACACGGCTTAAGAGCTTTCCCCAGTTTACACAAAAAATTAGGTAATGTGGTGTGATGGCTCCACGTCTGGCAACTCTTCTAGATTTCCCTCAAGGCAGAAACTGGACGGCAGCTTCTCTCTCTTCCTCACGAAAAAGTTCTCAATTTTTTTTCCTTTAATATGAACAGTCTCGTCTTACAACAAATATTAGTTTTTGTACTCACAATACTCTGCAGGATTTCAGATTTATGGATATTATGGTAAAGTTTTCCACTAAGCACTTTAGTCACTCGAAACAGTTAAAAATTTAAGAGGAGCAATTCCGTGTGTCACTGAACGCGCGGTGTGTGTGTGTGTGTTGAGGTCTAGAGGAGCCCACGCCAGTGTTAGGATAAGTCGCCCTGATTTTGTTTCGTATTTATTTTAGTAAATTAGTATATGAGATTATTTGCTTGTTTATAATTAGGAAGTGGTTGTGGCTTTCCGTTTCTTATGTTAGGGGAGAATTTGGGTATCATAAGTACTGGGAAAGATAGATATCTTTCTGTGGTGTAGGCTGGTCTATTAGCCAACTGGGAAGTTTTGGCCTACTGTTTATTGATGTCTGAGGTTGTCTAGCCTAGGCCTTCCGTATTGACGAATCGCCTGCAGATCTGAAAGGTGTAGATAAACTTTATGCGCGAGTTTTTTAAAATTTTATATGGGCTTTTTCTGACCACAAGCAATCTACGCTTAAGCCGTGTGTAAGAGTGAATAGGTTAGTAGGGAATAGGCTAATAATGGAGTCTACAGATTTGCGGTTAATTAAGGAGTATGATGGCAGTAAGGACATTGATGAGTGGTTAGATAAAGTCGAGCTAGTGTGTAGGATTAAAAAAATTAGTGATTTGACTGTGGTTATCCTGTTGTGGTTGACCAGAGGCGCTTTTTCAGTGTATCAGCAGTTAGGCGATGATGATAAGAAAGATGCAGAAGCAGTACAAGAGGCACTGAAATCTGCATTTGGATTAGATTCATTTACAGCTTATGAAAAGTTTACTAAGTGCCAAATCAATGAAGTAGAGAGTGTAGATGCATATTTAGTCGACTTGAAACATATGAGCTCACTGTTTGCCTGCAGTAACGAGAAGCCAGTGTTGTGTGCTTTTATTATCAGATTACCTGATTGTGTGAAATAGGCACTTAGGGCAGGCGTATGTATTGAGAGTATGGGCTTGAGTCAGATTGTAGAAAGGGCAAGAATACATCTGACTGAGGCCTCTAATACTGACACTGTATTTTTTGGTAGAGGTGGAGTCCATGATAAAGAGAAGGTATCATGACATGCTGATTTTCAGCTAAAGGTAAAACCACGATTATGTTTTAATTGTGGAAAACCAAATCACTCTGTGCGTGACTGCTAGTTGACTTCGCATGCAGAGTTAGAAAGTGGATCTACCACATTTATTGAGTGTCTTGTGTGTTATAGCTGCAAAAAACCAGGTCACATAGCAAATGACGGTGATTTAAACTCCAACAAGGAAAAGACATTAGTGCCAGCTTCTTCCTCCAAGAATTGAAAATGTCGCTGCCTGTGATTGAGATAACTGTAAACGGAATTCAGGTGAGTGAGCTTGTGGACAGTGGATGCACTAGATATATAGTTAAGGAGAGGATGTGTCGAGATTGGAGTAGGCAAGATATTGGCCCAATTTGGATTAGTGGCCACGAGGTTCCTTGCAGAAGAGAGGAGTTTGTCAACATAGGTCATGGAGGCAATGAAGCAAGCATAAAGGCGATAGTCATTGATTGTTGTCCGCTAAATTTTGGATTCATCCTTGGAATGATTGGTATTGAGTTACTGGGGGGAGTAACTATAGAGTCGGCTCAGAAGATAACAGTAGGAGATACAACTGAGTCCTTGGCGAGTATGTCTGTGTGTAGGGAAGCAAAGCCAGTCGCAGTGGTAGATGAGAAGGACTTCAAAACAGTGTTTGATGGATGTCATTGGGTGGTTACTTGGTTATGGTTAGAGGGAAAGGACCCTAATCTTAAGAACGCAACAGTAAAGTATGAAGTCCCACGACATGTTCGAGAGGAGTATGAGCAGGAATTGGCACAATGGATTAAGAATGGATGGCTTGTGCCACACGATGAGCAAAAACTTGGCCCCCCTCGTGGCTTGATACCTTTCATGGCGGTGAACCAGAAGAACAAGAAAAAAATGCGACCGGTCCTTGATTACAGGGAGCTGCATTTTTACGTGGATGTTTTTACCGCTAAGGCGGATGTGTGTTGGGACAAAATGTAGGCTTGGCGGAGGATGGGGAGCAATACGGCCTTTGTTGATTTGAGGAAGGCGTATTTGCAGATTCATGTGGGCGAAAGTCTGTTGGCGTATCAGACAGTGATGTTTAAAGGAACGAGGTACTCTTTAATGCAGCTTGGGTTCGGGTTGAATATTGCTCGACTAATAAAGTCAGGAATTTTGACAGCAGTGTTTGATCAGGAACCTGAGATCAAGCGACACACATCAGCTTATTTGGACGACATTTATGTGGATGAAAGTGGTGTGGCATGTAGTCGAGTCATTAAGCATCTGCAAAAGTGGGGCTTAGCATGTAAGAGCCCTGAGAAGGTATCAGCCGGGCACATGTTCTAGGCATGAGGGTGCAGGGTGATCCAGAAAGAAAGGGCCAGCTCAACTGGTGCAGAGACAATGAATTAGAGGGAATACCAGATGTACTGACCAGGAGAGTGATATTTTCAATTTGTATCAGTTGACTGGACATTTGCTGGTTTGCAGCTGGTGTGGCTGCCTCTTACCTCAAAAGAGTAGCAAATACTCATAATGTAGGATGGGATGACGAGATCAGAGAGGAGTATATTTGTGTCATGTTGGAGGAGATCTATTGCAGATTAGATAAAAATGATCCGGCTCATGGAAGGTGGAATGTGGAGGGTGCCGAGGCGGATCTGTGGGTTGATTCAAGCTCATTAGCTATTGGCGTGGTTTTGCAGGTGAATGGAATGACTGTAGAGGATAGATCATGTTGAGAGAGTCAGATAGCACGCACATAAACATAGACGCTGTTATTCAAGGGATTAACGTGTCTCTATCATGGAATATGAAGAAGATACAGTTAAAGACTGATTCTTGTACTGTCTATCACTGGTTAACTGATGCGATGACTGGCAAAGCAAGGCTGAAGACAAATGCAGCAAGTGAGATGCTAATCCAAAGACTTGAAGTCATAACCCAGTTGAAATATGGGTATAACATAGAGTTGAGCTTTGAGCTAGTACCTAGCAAATGCAATCTTGTGCATGCTTTGATGCGGGTACCCAACCAGTAGTTGAGTCGTCAGCTTGGTTGTGTGTGCACTTTGGCAAACTGTCCTAATCCAGACAAGATTAGAGACATTAATCAGAATATGGGTCATCCAGGCATGGAGCGACAATTTACTTTGCTAGGAGGGTGCATCCACATGTTGCCTGCAAGCAAGTTCAGGAAGTTGTTAGGAATTGTGAGGAGTGTAGTAGTATTGATCCTGCCCCTCAAAAGTGGGCACACAGTAGTCTGAGTGTGCCGGATGTGTGGGGACATTTGGGAATAGGTGTAACACATTACGTTGGAAAGCACTACCTCACCCTCATTGATTGTGACCCAGGTCGCTTCACTTTGTGGCAGAACTACATTAAGAGGATTGTGAGATCATGATGTGGTTAATAGCATGGGTGTTTTGTGAACGTGCGCCCCCTCAGGAGATCTTGACTGACAATGCAGCTATTTTTTGGAGTTAAAGGTTCAAGGATTGCGTCGGTAAGTGGGGGGTGTAGTCTGCTGTTTCAATGTGCATATTTTCCAGAAGGTAATTCCATAGTCGATAGGGTTCATTGTTCAATCAAAAGGATAGATGACAGAACTCGCTGTAATATCAGAGAAGCTGTATATTTGTACAACATAACTCTGTTGGATGATGTGAACGAGGACACTGCGCCCATTAATGTGCTTCACAAGTATATGGCAAGAATCAAGGGAGTAGATTTTGAGGAGCATGATGCAGGTGGCGATTGCCGGTACAAGGTAGGGGAAGAGGTGTAGGTTAAGGGCCCTCAAATCAGGTGCTTCAAGAAGTTTGAGTGTGGAAGAGTAACAAAACTGATCTCTAACCAAGCGACAGAAGTGGATGGCATACCCCGACATGTGAAGGATCTCAGGCATTGCGCTGTGAGCACAGATGAGAGGTCAGAGGGACTGGGAAGCGGAGGTTAGGATGAGACTGAGGATGATGAGCCTCTGCCGATAGGATTCAGTGAGAGTGACACTGACTGTTCAATGAGTGAACAATACACGGGAAATAAACTGGAGGAGCAGGTTGTGACCCCTCGGATAAGTGGAAGGACGAGGCGTCCTCCCACTTGGTTTTGTTGTTGAATCCAAATTCAGGGGGGAGTATGTAGGCAGGGCGAGAAGTGGGAGATGGGTTGCTACTTCATGATGTGAATAAAGTCGCAGCTTTGGGAGAGAGGGTAGGAAGTCAAGGGGTGAATATCGTGATCGTCACTGTTATGGTTCTTGTTGTGTTGAGGTCTGGAGGAGCCCATACCAATGTTAGGATAAGTCGTCTTGATTTCGTTTGTATTTATTTTAGTATATTAGTATATGGGTTTATTTGCTTGTTTATAATTAGGAAGTGGTTGTGGCATTCCTATGTTAGGGAGAAGTTGGGTATTATTAGGACTGGAAAAGATAGATTTTTGGCTGTGGTGTAGACTGGTGTATTAGCCTACCGGAAATTAGAATTACCATCACTCAAAGCTAGAAGAGTGAGGGGGGGGGGTATGGTGACGATTTTTAATTTCCCTCTTGGTTATGAGAGAGTGGATAGGGATCGATATTTTGATATGGCTGGCACTAGAACTTGAGATCATAGTTTGAATTTTTGCAAGAAAACTTCTTTGCAGAATGTAAGGAAGTACTTTGTTAATGTAAGAGTTGTTGATGATTGGAATTGGCTAAGCGTGGAGGTAGTTAATGCTAACTCAATCCATAGTTTTAAGGACAAGTATGATAAGTATCACTAAGTACAAAATAGGACCGACCAGGAGACTGGAAGGTACGAGCATAGGGCTTTTTTCCGTGGACATAATTGGGTGAAAACATACATACACACATACATACATACATACATACATACATGCATACATACACGGCCGGCATTAGAACAGATGCTATCAGTATCTCTCGAAATTTTCTTGTGTTTTTAATTGAACCAACATACATAAGAAAAATTTCAACCTAACTTGCAATAAAAGAGTCTGACAATTATAAGACTAGAAAATTTTCATTTAGTAAGAGGGATAGTGCTGAAAATTGTAAAGAAATTCTTTGCTGAAAAGGTGCAAGAAGATTTGGCTATTGAGAATGAAAACAGTAGAATGCCAGCATCAGTGTAATGGAAGTTACCAAAATTTTGTGTAAATTGGAGGTGCTTTTATTGCATGTGATTAACTTAATCCTGCAGTCCCATATCTTGTTAAAAGATATCCTGCCTATAATGGTTTTAGTAGTCGAAATATGATACGAATAAAAAAGAAATATAAAAAACGAACTGTCAATGTTGATCAAATTTTGGTGCCGAGTAGCTCTTTATTGTCTTTTATTTTCATTTTATTAAATTTTTCTTGTTAATCGAGTAAGCATTTTATTGCTTGATTGTGATTAATCTGAACCTCTGATTGCATATCTAGGTTAAAATTACTTTATCATTTTCCTCTGATATGATTAGCTTAGCAGTCAAGAATAAATAATAACAAAAACAGGTGTTTCGTTTGCATACTGCTTTTTATCTGTTGCATGTTCAAACTTTTCTTTGTGTTGGTTTATCTATTACCAAAGTCAAATTTAAAGTTAGGGTGTATTTTACCAGGAGAATGGTTAACTGAAATGATTAATTGAATAAGTATTTATAAAAAGATAAAGGAAAGTTATACGAGGTTAAATTAAAGAATTTTGTATTTCTGTGACTCAAACTCCAAGATTAGACCATTTCTCTTTCTAAGCCCCCACCCAATGGTTGGGGATGGTTGGTAGAAGACTCCCGAGATGGTGAGAGAGGGGGTAACTTTTAGGAAACTGAAGCAGGAGTTCTGGTGTCTCCTTGCCCTTGTATCGGAGCTTGATGATAAAATTCAAAATATGGATAGAGGAATGAAAAAAACTTTGAAGCCATTGTAAAAGAAACTGATGCAATAAGAGAGAGATTACAAGAAATTTAGAAAAGAGTACCAAGGCACAATGGAAAAGAGAAAAGAAGCAGAAAAATAAAATAAAAACTAGAAGGGGAAAAGAAAAAACTTGAGGTTAGACTAAATAAGACAATAAGAACACACTGTTGGGTGCTAGCCTATCTTCATTAAATGCTAGTGCACTGCTCTCTTCTGAGAAGGATGAGACTGCAGCTTGAAATGTCCAGATAAAAGAAACAATCGAAAAGTTTAGAAGAGATTTTCAGGAGCTGAATACAGAACATGAGAGCATTACGAGATCTTTTGCAGATGCAGTGAAGAAAAATGTGGTAGTTAAAGTGGCAATGAGAGAGGTGGTGCTGGAAAATGGAAACTCAATTGACTACAAAGAAATAGTGATAGAAGAGAAAGATGTTGTGATTAAAGGGCAAATCTACTGATCAAACAAGCATATCATAAAGAGTAGTCATGATAATCTCAGGCGTAAGTGACTCCCAGGAGTCAACATGGACTGAAAGACATGAGAATAAAAGCTGGGTTTTAAACCTGAAAAGGATGCTTGGAGCAATATTCACCGAATTGGTAAATACCCTATGGAGGTAAAGGCTAGAATATTGAAAGGAACATTTTAGAGAAGGAATGCTTGTAGAGAATTATTGATGAGGGTAGAAACCTGAAAGATTCAGAAATTCAGAAGAGTATCCATTAGAACCATACAGAATACTGGAAGAGTTGGAAAGATATATAAGCTTGGTACAAGAAGCTGAAAAGTTAAATGAAGGAAGAAATGAAGAAAAGAAGAAAATAATTTTGTTTCAAATTTGTTCCAGCCAAAGGAGGTGATAAAGAAGATGATTCTAGGTAATCAGGGGATGCAGCCTTATTATGATTGCTGTACAAAATTGTTGATGGGGTATCTGGTAAAGCATCAGAATTAAATGCTCAGATTCACAATAGTATCCGGATATCGTAGAGGTTACAGAAACTTAAATAAGTGAAGACAAAAACAGTGTTACAGTTTTCCTTAAGGACTTCAAAATAATGAGGGTTGAAAGATCTGAGAGGAAATGTGGAGGAATTGTATTGCCTATATGTGGAAAGTTTCAAGCAGAAGAATAAACTTTGGTCTAGAAAGTGAGTTCAAGAAATTTCTTGTTGCTCGTGTAAATACTGGTCAGTGAGCATTATTAAAGCTGCAGTATATAACCCACAAAGGAATAAACAATGACTAGAGGTTTATGAGGAAAGTCATGTGGTACGATTGAAGTTATAAACTCAGCTGTTAACATTACAAGTGAGAGAAAGTGTAGAACTTTTTATGAAAGATTTTAATATTAGAAGATAGATTGGACTAATCTTGACCCATACAGTGGGGAGAATTCCTTTGGAGCAAAATTCCTAAACTGTGTACAAGGAAATTTTCTACACCAACACGCACTGGAACCAACAAGGGGTACGGATGAGCCATCACTGCTCGATCTAGTATTCACAGACAATATATTGGATATTAGCAAACTTGAATATGAGCCACCAACTGGAAAAAAGTAACCACTGTGTGTTGTTGATAGTGTATATCACCGAAGATGTTCTGCTTGAGAGTGGGGGAACTAAGGAGGACACAAGGAGGAACTATCAAAAAAGAGAGTACAGCAAAATTAATTATGTTTTTGCTGTTATTGACTGGACGACCTTATCTAACAACGAATCTGTACAACATATGTATGGAGTATTCTGTGAGGAATAAGAGAATAGTTACTCGTTACATACCATCCACCAAAATACATACATGCATTCATACATACATATAATAGGCCTCATTCCTCTTTGTAAGGGGTGTGACTAAGCCAAGAAGCACGAATTCACCATGATCCACACATACCTCAACCACAGCTCTTAGCTCTTGGGGATAAAGGATTGCCACAATTCCCCCCCCCCCTTCCACCCACAAGGTAGCTGGGCAAGGATATTCTACAGTGAGATTGAACTGCCACAGCTGGTTTACCCTTACTGCTTCATCACATGGCAACTCCCCTCACACCCGTCCGTCACAGTTCACTGAGCCAGCAGGTGTAAGAAATCCCTTGGCCCCATTGACCTATATATAATCTTCCTCCACTCATTCCTATCTCTTGCACGCTTTCTTCCCTGCTCCACTGACATTCCACATTCATTCAGTGCCCTCTTTACTCCATCCATCCATCTCATTCTAGGTTTTCTCTTGACCTAACTCCAATCACTTCTCCACTCTACACTCTTCACTATTCGTTCATCACTCATCCTTTCCATGTGTCCAAACCAACTCAACACACTCTAATCTAACCGTCTGAGAGCTTCCTTTTAACATACGTTCTCTACCTGACATCCTCATTACTTACTTTATCTATTGTAGATACACCAGTCATACTTCTCAAACACCTCATCTCCATTACATTCAACTTATTCCTCTTATCCTCTCTTCCATTCCAAGTCACCGCTCCATGCAATGCTGTCGGCACAATCACTCCATCATATATCCTTCTCTTTGAATTCATTCTCAAATATTTATTGCTCATTACACTTTTCAACCCATCTAGACATTTACTTGCTTCCTTAACTCTATGACTTATCTTTGCACCCACTCCTCCACTCCTTGATACATGCGACTCCAGATACTTAAAACTTTCAGATTCTTCAAGCAACTCCCCATTCACTCCTACACTCAGCCTGCCAATATTCACATTCATCGTGTATATCATGACTTTACTTTTACCAATATTCACTTGCAACTTCCTTCTTTTACACACCCTAACACACTCAGTCACCAAATGATTCAGTTCATTCTCAGTATCAGCCATCAGTACAGTATCATCTGCAAATAGCAACTGATTCAATTTCCACAACCTTTCATACTCACCCACTAGTTCCAAGCCTCTGTCTAATACTCTTTCTTTTACTTCCCTTCATCTATATAGACATTAAACAACCATGGAGACATTACATAACCATGATGTAACCCTACATTCACCTCGAACCAATCTATCATACTATTCTCGACTCTTACACATACTCTACTATTCATGCAAAAAACTCTTCATTTCAGCACATTTCCACTTATTTCCATACAGTCGCAACACACTCTACAATCCCTATTCATCAACCCTGTCATATGCTTTCAAAATGGGAGTTATTAATGTCAGAGAGAAATGGTTCAGTAATGAGTGTAAGAGAGTTAAGGAGTGGAGACAAATGTTGGAATAGGCATAGAAAGACAAAAAGTATAAATGGCTGACAGACTTACAAATGAGCTAGTAATGAATAAAAGAAGGGAGGCAGAGAGGGATTAAGAGAGGGATTTTACCAGAAAAACTAAAAGAAAAATAGCAAGTATACCACAGCATTGTTAAAGGAAATATGAATGTTAAAAAAAAAAAATAAAATTAATGAAAGCAGATGAAAGCATCATTGAAACACATGAAGAGATATGCAAAGAATTGAACAAGGATTTCCAGTCAGTATTTAGAGTAGAAAATACTCTACCCCAATAGATTGCAGAGATGTGAGATCATGGACCAGTATTAAGCAATATCATATTCTTCAACTACAGAGGTATGCAGATCGTTGACGGATTTAGATGCCCATATAGCTACAGCTCCTAATGACATATCCCCTTACCTACTTAAGATATAAACTTAGCCAATATCGGTGGTGCTATGCATCATATTTGAAAAGTCCTAAAATCTGGGGAGATTCTTGATACTGGAAACAAGTGAACACCTATTTTCAAAAAGGAAAGGAGGGATACAGCTCTAAACAATAGACCTGTTTCCTTGACCAGCATAGTTTGCAAAGTTATGAAGAAACAGCTAAGGAAACACATGTCTCTTCACTTGGAATCCTTCAACTTTTTTTGTCAGTGAGACAACATGGTTAAGAGAAGGCAGATCAACAGTAACAAGCTTATTAGAATTTTATGATGAAAGAAGTCGGATATTACATGAAGAGAAGGCAGAGCAGAATGCATGTTCCTAGATTTTCAGAAGGCATTTGCTGGAATCTGGGGAGATTCCAAGATGCTGGAAACAAGTAACGTGGTACCTATCTAAAAAAAAAAAAAAAAAAAGAGAAACACAGCTCTAAACCAAAGTCCTGTCTCTTTGACCAGAATAGTTTACAGAGTTATGGAGAAACTGCTAAACAAATGCATCTCTCTTAACTTGGAAGCCTTTATCTTTTTGATAGTGAGACAAGATGGCTTCAGAAAAGCAAAATCTACGGTTACAAACTAATTAGAAGTTTATGATGAGGTAACCCAAATCTTACAAGAAAGAGAGGGCTGGGCAGAATGCATATATTCTGATTTTTAGAAGGCATTTGATTCAATCCAATATGGGAAACATTAAAAAGCAGCAAGTAATGGAAAAAATATGTAAAAATGCTAATAAAATAAATACAAACTTACATAGAAGTAAGGGAACAGAGGATTAGGGTAAGACACTCAGTGTCTACTTAGAGAAAGTTAGTAGTGGGATTGCACAGGGTTCAATTTAAGGGCCACTTTTATTCCCCTCATATGTAAGTGACATACCAGAATCTGTAAAATCATACATGAATATGCCTGCAGATGCAAATATCATGAAGAGGAATAGACAAACACAATGGTAAAGATCTTCAGGATGAACTATATGGTCCGCAAGAGTGGTAAGAAAAGTGGTTAACGATCTTTAATTCTCCATAATGTAAAGTAATGAGAATGGGTACAAGTGCATGAAGGTCCAAGCTTGGATACTCAATAGCAGGAGCAGAATTTCAAGAGACGGAGAACGAAAGAGATCTAGGAGTATACATACTGGCAGATTTGTCTCAAGAACTGCATTAGAATTATATAGTTAGAGTTGCATATAATATCTAGCAAATGTAAGGTTGACTGTCAAGCACATTGACAAGGAAGTGTCTAGAAATATTTATGTACCTTATATGAGGCCAAAGCTTTCATATGCAGCATTCTTTTGGAATCTGCACCTGAAAAAGCATATGAATAAACTGGAAAAAGTTCAAAGGCATGCTACAAATCTTTTGTCAGATATATACGCAATCTCGGTTATGAGGAGAGCTGAGGAAATTAGACTTAACATTAATGAAAGCTAGAAGAATGAGAGGGGATATGGTGTCGGTTTCTAAATTCCTTCATGATTTTGACAGAGTGGATAATGTTCGATATATTGTTATGGCTGGCGCTTGAACTAGAGGCCATAGTTTGAAGCTTTGCAGGAAAACTTCTTTGCAGCATGTAAGGAAGTGCTCTTTTAGTGTAAGAATATTTGATGACTGGAATTTGCTAAGCGAGGAAACTGCTAAAGGAATTCATGGTTTTAAAGACAAATATTATAAGTATCACTGAAAATAAAAATGGAATCGACCAGGAAACGGGGAGATACAATCAGAGGGCTCTTTTCCGTAAATATATATATATATATATATATATATATATATATATATATATATATATATATATATATATATATATATATATATATATATATATATTAAATTAGAATTAGGTAATGAATGCATATATATATATATATATATATATATTATATATATATATATATATATATATATATATATATATATATATATATATATATATATATATATATATATATATATATATATATATATATATATATATATATATATATATATATATATATATATATACATATATATATATATATATATATACATATATATATATATATATATATATATATATATATATATATATATATATATATATATATATATATATATATATATATATATATATATATATATATATATATATATATATATATATATATATATATATATATATATATATATATATATATATATATATATATATATATATATATATATATATATACATATATATGCAAAATAAACTGTTATATCAAAGCACAATATGAAGCAATATAAAGGCCCATATATAAAACACAAAAAGAAGCGAAGATATACTATATATTACGACTGGACTCCAGTCCTCTTCAGGTACAAATGAATCGATATATACAAAGCTTTGTATATATTGATTCATTTATACCTGAAGAGGACTGGAGTCCAGTCGTAATATACAGTATTCCTTCGCTTCTTTTTGTGTTTTATTTATGGGCCTTTATTTTGCTTCATTTATATATATATATATATATATATATATATATATATATATATATATATATATATATATATATATATATATATATATATATATATATATATATATATATATATATATATATATATATATGAGCCGGGCACAACATCAAAGAATATCCTCACCGTATTCCCTGCGTGTCGTAAAAGGCGACTAAAAGTGGACGGGGCGGGGGGACTAGGAATTCCCCCCCCTTGTATCAACCTCCTGCGAGATGTCAAAGAAGAAGGGGAGTAGAGGGGAGAATAACTTCTCCCCAAACTCTAGTTTTTGGGTGTCTTAATGTGCGTGGTTGTAGTACGATAGAGAGCAAAAGATGTGAGATTGGATATGTGTTTGGTAGGAGGAGGATGGATGTAGTGGCATTGTGTGAGACGAAGATGAAAGGAGAAGGTAAAGTGGCATTTGGTGATGTGACAAGTAGGGTGTCTGGGGTTGAAAGGGGGAGAGCGAGAGAAAGTGTGGCATTATTGCTGAGTGAATGGATGGTAAATGAGGTAGTGGAATGGAAAGAAGTGTCATCTAGGCTGATGTGGGTGAGGGCTAGGATAGGAAGGAAACGTTGGTCTTTTGTTAGTGCGTATGGGCCAGGATGTGAGAGAAGTGAGGAAGAGTGGGATGAATTCTGGAATGAGTTAACTAGATGTGTGGATGGTCTGAGTAGAAGGAACTATGTAGTTGTGTTGGGTGACTTGAATGCCAGAGTGGGTGATGGAGAGATAGAAGGTGTTGTAGGAAAGTATGGGGTACCAGGTGGGAATGAGAGTGGCGAGAGACTGTTAGATATGTGTGTGGAGCAAGAGTTGGTGATAGGTAAGAGTTTATTTAAGTACAAGTTAATAAATAAGTATACATGGATGAGAGTGGCAAATGGAAGAGTGAAAGAAAGAGCATTGATGGATTATGTGTTGGTAGCAAAGAGCATGGTTGGTAGAGTGAAAGATGTACATGCATTCAGGGGTGTGGCTGCTGGGATGTCTGATCATTTTTTGGTTGAAGCAAAAGCGGTAGTAGCAAAATAGTGGGGAAATAGTGTGGGGGATGTAGAAGGGAAATAGTGAAGGTGGAAGAGTTGAGAAAGCCAGAGAAGAGACAGGAATATCAGGACTGGTTGAGAGTGGCATATGACAGGGTGAAAGAAAGAGAAGTTGGGGAGTTATTGGAGGAATGGGGGTTGATGAAAGAATGTTTTGTGGAACATGCAAGTGATGTGTGTGGAAAGAGGTTTGTTGGAGGTGGCGTGAGGAGGGGCAGCGAGTGGTGGAATGAAGGGGTGAAAATGAAGGTGGAAGAGAAAAAGAGGGCTTTTGAGGAATGGCTGCAGTGTAAAAGTAGGGAGAAGTATGAAAGATATAGGGAGAAAAATGTGGAAACCAAGCGGAAGGTAGAGGAAGAGAAGAGGTTGGTAAATGTTAGGTGGGGACAGGATTTTACTAGGTCATATGAGGAGAATAAAAAGAAGTTTTGGAAAGAAGTGAAGAGAGTAAGGAAGGGTGGATCGAGGATGGAAGAGACAGTGAAAGATGTGAATGGACAGATGTTAAGAGGGAACGATGCAAGGAAAAGATGGGCAGAATATTTTGAGTGCTTGCTGAATGTTGAGGAAG
>JAXCGZ010013286.1:37500-82500 GCA_037179515.1 Halocaridina rubra | reverse complement strand
GAGCCGGGAGGATGGGCTGTGGCACTCCAGCAGTGGCATCTGAACGGTCGCTAGCTCCCTCGTCATTGCCCATAGAGCAAAGTAATCCCCCTATTTGTTTTCCTTTCTTGATGTCGGCTACCCCCCAATTAAAGGGGGAAACAGCCAAGGTATATGTATGTATGTATGTATATATATATATATATATATATATATATATATATATATATATATATATATATATATATATATATATATATATATATATAGTGTGAGAGCGGTGATGTTGAAAGAAAGGGGTGTGACTGCATTGGAATGGTTAGTGAGAGTGTTTAATATATGCTTTATGTTATCAATGGTGCCAGTGGAATGGGTGATTGCCTGTATAGTGCCCCTATACAAAGGTAAGGGAGATGTGTATGAATGCAGTAATTTTAGGGGAATAAGTTTGTTGAGTGTGGTAGGAAAAGTGTATGGTAGGATAATGGTTAATAGGATTAGGGATAAGACAGAATATGTGATCGCGGAAGTGCAGAGTGGTTTTAGGAGAGGTAGAGGTTGTATAGATCAGATTTTTATAGTTAGGCAGTTATGTGAGAAATATTTAGCAAAGAGTAAGGATGTGTATTTTGTATTTTTGGATCTGGAGAAAGCGTATGATAGAGTTGATAGAGAGGCTATGTGGAATGTTTTGAGTTTACATGGAATTAATGGTAAATTGTTGCATGCAGTAAAGAGTTTGTATGAGGGCAGTAGAGCTTGTGTTAGGGTAGGGAATGAAGTGAATAAGTGGTTTCCAGTGAGTGTGGGACTGAGATAGGGATGTGTGATGTCACCATGGCTCTTCAATTTGTATATTGATGGAGTTGTAAGAGAAGTGAATGAGCGAGTGCGTGGTCGAGGTTTGAGAATGGTAGATGGGGATGATAACGAGTGGGAGCTGAATCAGTTGCTATTTGCAGATGATACTGTTTTGGTGGCAGATTCAGAGGAAAAGCTGTGTCAGTTAGTGTCAGAAGTTGGAATGGTGTGTGAGAGAAGGAAGTTGCAAGTGAATGTGGAAAAGAGTATGATTTTGAGGTGTGCAAGAAATGAGGATGGTGCTGGATTGAATGTTATGTTGAATGGAGAGACACTTTAGGAAGTAAATCATTTTAAGTGTTTAGGCTCGGTTATAGCTGCAAATGGTGGAGTGGAAGCAGATGTGTGTCACAGAGTGAATGAAGGATGTAAACTGTTGTGTGCATTGAAAGGAGAGATGAAGAATAGAGGGTTGGAAATGAATGTTAAGAAAGTTTTGTAAGAGAAAGTGGTTGTGCCAACTGTGATATATGGATCAGAGTTATGGGGTATGAAAGTAAGTGAGAGACGGTAAGTAAATGTGTTTGAGATGAAATGCCTGAGGAGTATGATTGGTGTCTCTCGATTGGATAGGGTTAGGAATGAAGTGGTGAGAGCAAGAACGGGTGTGAGGAGAGAAATTGCAGCCAGAGTAGATATGAATGTTCTGAGATGGTTTGGCCTTGTGGAAAGGATGGATGATGAAAGGCTGCTGAAAAAGGTGATGAATGCGAGAGTTGATGGGAGAAATGCTAGAGGGAGGCCTAGGTTTGGATGGATGGATGGAGTAAGGGGAGCCCTGAATGATAGGAGGATGGATGTGAGGGAAGCAACCGAGCGTGCTAGGAATAAGAATGATTGGAGAGCGATTGTGACGCAGCTCTGATGGGCATCTGCTGTTACCACAGGGCTGCATTTTACATAGGTAGCCCTGTGGTAGGGGCAGTAGGTGGAGTTGGCTGTTGTGAAGCGACACAGGTTGTGGAAGAGCCAGGAGGATGGGCTGTGGCACTCCAGCAGTCCCATCCGAACGGTCGCTAGCTCCCTCGTCATTGCCCATAGAGCAAAGTAATCCACTTATTGTCTTCTTTTCTTGATGTCGTCTACCCCCCATTTAAACGGGGAAACAGCCAAGGTAGATAATATATATATATATATATATATATATATATATATATATATATATATATATATATATATATATATATATATATATATATATATATATATATATATATATATATATATATATATATTTTTGTGTGTGCATATGCGAGATACTGGTTACCATATTAATTGGAGTGAGTCCTCATTGCAATAAGATTTTTTGCTAATACAGAAGAAATATGCTTGGAGTAGCCATTACAGAAAAATCAGAAAACTTAAATTTATCAAATGGACAGTGGAGAACTGACGTTGTGGATGAAGCAATATTAAGAGGCCTCATTAAGAAGATTATGCCAAATGACCGTCCACCTGACCTGAGAAAAAGATAATCCCATCGAGGATCCTCCTGGCAATCGTAGCTAGCATCTCTACCCCCCACCCTATATTCTTTATCCAGAGCTTTGTATATATCGATTCATTTGTACCTGAAGAGGACTGGAGTTCAGTCGTAATATATAGTACATCTTCGCTTCTTTCTGTGTTTTATTTATGGGCCTTTTTTTTACTTCATATATATATATATATATATATATATATATATATATATATATATATATATATATATATATAATACATATATATATATATATATATATATATATATATATATATATATATATATATATATATATATATATATATATATATATATATATATATATATATAAATAAATAAACATATATATATATATATATATATATATATATATATATATATATATATATATATATATATATATATATATATATATATATATATATATATATATATATATATATATATATATATATATATATATATATATATATATATATATATATATATATATATATATATATATATATATATATATATATATATATATATATATATATATATATATATATATATATATATATATATATATATATATATATATATATATACATATATATATATATATATATATATATATATATATATATATATATATATATATATATATATATATATATATATATATATATATATATATATATATATATATATATATATATATATATATATATATATATATATATATATATATATATATATATATATATATATATATATATATATATATATATATATATATATATATATATATATATATATATATATATATATATATATATATATATATATATATATATATATATATATATATATATATATATATATATATATATATATATATATATATATATATATATATATATATATATATATATATATATATATATATATATATATATATATATATATATATATATATATATATATATATATATATATATATATATATATATATATATATATATATATATATATATATATATATATATATATATATATATATATATATATATATATATATATATATATATATATATATATATATATATATATATATATATATATATATATATATATATATATATATATATATATATATATATATATATATATATATATATATATATATATATATATATATATATATATATATATATATATATATATATATATATATATATATATATATATATATATATATATATATATATATATATATATATATATATATATATATATATATATATATATATATATATATATATATATATATATATATATATATATATATATATATATATATATATATATATATATATATATATATATATATATATATATATATATATATATATATATATATATATATATATATATATATATATATATATATATATATATATATATATATATATATATATATATATATATATATATATATATATATATATATATATATATATATATAGATATATATATATATATATATATATATATATATATATATATATATATATATATATATATATATATATATATATATATATATATATATATATATATATATATATATATATATATATATATATATATATATATATATATATATATATATATATATATATATATATATATATATATATATATATATATATATATATATATATATACATATTGGGAAAGTGCTTTAGAAAGGACTGCATGTTTTACATGATCTCAAAATATGCAACAAACATCCCTGTTGAAGAGTAATAGAGAGAATTGTATCCCATAGTGGTAACAAATCTCTTCGTTCAGAAATAATCTTTGACAATAGTTTCCTGAGAACTTGGAATACTAGCTTTCAAAGGCCTAGAACCTCCATTATCAGGCAGGTTAAAGAACATTGATGAGTACACCTCTTTTGGAAAAGGGCATTGTTAGGAAGCTCTGCTTCTTTAAGGGTAGACCTACCAGAGTCTATAAATTCATTCATGAATATGATTGCAGATGATGCAAAGATTGTGAAGAAAGTAGAGATGAGAACATTGGTATAGAACATCAAGAAAAACTGAATAGTCTGCATGAGTGGTCAGAAAAGTGGCTTAAGAAGCTCATTACTTCTATAATGTAATGAGAATGGGTACAAGTGTGAGAAGGCCAAAGCTTAAATGTTCAATAGCAGGAGTAGTACTTCAAGAGACAGAGAATGAGAGAGATCTAGGAGTAAACATACTGGCGGATTTGTCTCCGGAAATGCACATAAATGGCATAGTAAGGGCAGTATATGTTTTCTTAGCAAATGTTAGAGTTAGAGTAAGACACTCAGTGTCTAAATGGAGAATGGTTAGTAGTGACGTTTCACAGGGTTCAGTTTTAGGGCCACATTTGTTCCTTGTATTGCAAATAACCTACCAGAGTCTGTAAATTCATTACATGAATATATTTGCAGACGAAGCAAATATTGTGAAGTCAATGAGAGACGAGAACAATTGTGCAGAATTTCAGGAAGATCTAAATAGTCTGCATGAGTGGTCAGTAAATACTTCTAAATGTAAGATAATGAGAATGGGTACAAGCGCGAGAAGGCTCAAGATTTAATACTCAATAGCAAGAGCAGAACTTCAGGAGACAGAGAGTGGGAGAGACCTAGGAGTACACATACCGGCAGATTTGTCTTCGGAAATGCATATAAATGGCACAGTAAGGGCAATATATGCCCTATTAGCAAATGTGAAGATAGCCTTTAGGCACATGAACAAGGAAATGTTCAGATATATTTATGTAAGCTATGCGAGGCCAAACCTTGAATATATAGCCCCCTTTTTGAATCCACACTTGAAAAAGCACATAATTAAGCTGGATAAGTTCAAAGAAATGCTACAAATCTTATGTTACAAATACGCAATCTTAGGTATTAGGAGAGGCTGAGAGAATTAGACTTACTGTTACAAGAAGCTCGAAGAATAAGGGGGAATATGGTTACAGGGTTTAAATGCCTTCATGGCTATGACAGAGCTATCACTGTGACTAGAGGACATAGTTCGAAGCTACGTAAGAAAACTTCTTTGCAGGATGTAAGGGGGTACTTTTTTAGTGCAAGAGTAGATGATGATTGGAACTGGTTATAAGAGGAAGTAGTAAGCGTTAACTCAGTCCATAATTTTAAGAACAAGTATGATAAGTATCACAAAGTACAAAAATGGAACCGACCAGGAGACGAGGAGTTTCGAGCATAGGGAACTTTCCCGCAAGCACAATTAAGTAATTACATGAGACTAATTAAGAAGCTGCAAGTAATGGTGAGAATAGGTGGGCTTTGTTGATATAGGTTCTTTAAGGAAACACTCGTTTCTGGCCTTAATGTCTATTACGAGAATATATATACATGTATTTATATAAAAGACTATTCATATATATTTACAAGAGACTATGCACTTGGGCAAAAGGGAGAGGCACTAGACTTGCGTGACAGATAATCCAAGAGGCTGATACAGGACTGACAAGGTATGAAATTGATATGTGACTAACTACATTACTTATGGAACTAAGCTTGAAATTATGAATCCAACAAGCTATTATATCACAAGCCGCCTCGTTCCCTGACTGTAACAATACCATATATTGCTCTAGGGCTCTAACAGCAGAATTGGTCCTCAAGTATTGGTAAAATGTACTAGCCAACAACTGATTGTGTAATTGACCAACCAGCCTGCTAAAGGACCACTTAATGTTCATATATCCATACCTCCCTTCCCCCTCATGTTAATAATACTGATATGAGTGAACTCTCTTTTCCTTGAGTCGAGTTAAATGATGTGGGACAGTGGGGGGTTTACTTACAGGACTTTGCAATGCCGACCAAGAGTCCACAGGGACATGAGAAAGAGGGCACTAGGAGAGGGATTCCACCACTAAACGCGTCTGCTGGGAAGACATACTTCATACTTCCTGGACCTGCCGCAGCCTATAACTACTCCGACCTTGTCCCAACGGTGTCTTGCCGTGTCCTGAATTCACACATGCTGGCTGACAGTCAACTTGGTAAAGAGATGGGAGTTGGAATTGTACTGGCGCTTGACTTGTTCTATATGAGTGGCAGCTAGGCGGTCACATTCCTCGGTCTGGGCTTGCTATTCATTGGAGAAGGACTCTGGGTTGTGCCGGAACACAGGAGAGAAGGGGTAAGGCAATGTAGGGGTGTTGCATAGCTCTAGGAGTCCCATGTCGAAGTCCTCGCAGTGAGCCGGGACACAGGAGTAGAGGGGGTGACCATACAGCACCTGACCAGGAGAGCAACCTGCAGATGTAGGAGTGTTGCGTAGTTCTAGGAGACCCCTGCTGAAGTCCTTGCAGTTTAAGTTTCCATTGGACGCTGTCTTCAACATGAAGTGATTTATAGACTTGACTGCCACCTCAGCATGTCCATTTGATTGGGGATAGTAGAGCGAGGATATCACTTGGTTAATGCCCCAATATTCCATGAAGTGCCGGAAGTCAGCACTCTTAAATGGTAGGCCTCCATCGGTCCAGAGGAAGAGGGAAACACCAACTTCTCGGAAGTATCTGCAGAACATCCTGACAACTCTTGAAGTAATCTTGTTGGGTTCGCAGGTTATGAATGCAGGCCAGCCTATCAATCTGTCCGCAATTACTAGGAATGACTTTTCTGCAACCTGGAAGAAATCAGCGAAGACAGACTCGAAAGGCCTCATAGGGTGATCGTCAGCTAGGAGAGGTTGCTGTTGATGGCTAAGCTCCTGAAGGATCCTGTTGGTGTCCGGAGGTGATGACTCGTGAACTGCGGTGATGGTGTTGCAAGGAATGATGCGTTATACTTGACAACAGTTGCCGTGTTTCTTTAAGGGAGAGGAAGAAGCTCTATTGGAGCCTGAAGAGCTGTCCTGACCCTTGTCCTTTTTCTTGCCACATCTGTTGTAGTGGCCAGTCTTGATGCAATTGCGGCATTGCACATCCTTGGCTTGGCATCTATGGGTCCTGGACCAGTGACCCTTATAGCCACAGTTGGTACAAGTACCATCAGCAGCAGGAAACCTTCCTGGGCTGTGTCAGCAGTTGTAGGACTGGCATAAAGAACTGGAGGAAGACTGTATCGGTGGAGTCTGCTGGGAGGAGGTCATCTTTTGCAGCCAATGTTCCTTCTTGTATGCAGAAATGGAACAGGGTTGGCTCGGATAGGTGTGAATATCTGAATCAGTTTTACGAGCAGCCTTGAATGACCTATAGCACATGACGAATGTGCGGAGGGATGCAGCTGCATTGAGAGAGATCATGCGTTGCACAAGGTCCTGATATTGGACTCCCATTAGGATCACCATCCTCAATTGTTGCTTGGCACACTTCATGGGATTGCTGGAACACAGGTCTAACTTTTCAGCCAGGTTTTTGAGATGGACATAAAAGTCACTGAAGGACTCACCGTCAACTTGTTTACAGCAAAGTATATCATAACGGCGAATGACCTCGTTCCTGAGATTCTTGAAGTGATCTTGCAAACAGTCAAGTACTTTGTCCATGGTGAGAAAAGAGTCTGGAGGGATGCCAAGTGTGTGCTCCAGACCTTTTTGTAAGTCAAGGGAGATGCACGTGCAAAGCTGTATGACGTGTTTCTCTCTTGACATTTTCTTAAGGTCTATCATGACAGTGAAGTCATGCCACCTCCGATGCGAATGATGAAAAATTTGAAATATATCATCAGCTTGCAGAGTTCATGGCTCTGTGTCACTGGTTTTCTTGGAGCAGGAGGAGCAGCTGTGGGAGTAGCCATGAAAACAGGTGTGTCAGATTGATGAACAGGAGGGCTGTGAGTCGCAGGAGGTACTGGTGTATCTTGGGAATTGACACTAACAGACGAGTCCGTCGGGGATGTGGAGTGGTTAGGGACAGCTGTTGTGGGTGGGGCAGCTATGCCATTCCATATGTGTGATTAATTCTGTAGGAGTGCTGTAAATCTTGCAGTTTCCTCTAAGCATCGTAATTTGTCCGCTTTCCTATAAAGCTCGTCCTGGTAAAGTTAGCGTTGCTTAGACTCTTGTTGAAACTTCAGAAGTTGCAGGATATCACCTTAATTATCCTGTGTGGCAGTGACACTGGGAGTTGTTAGTGGCGGTGGGAGGGAGGATGCAACAGGCTCTGCCTCATAATGAGTTGTTTATTCCTCATATTCCTCATTAAGAGAGGTGAGGAAGTAAAGGAAGTCGTACCTTTTGTCCAGGGCAATTGGGAAGTCTTCGGAATGGGCAAAGAAGGAGAATCACCATGGTGCAATAGAAAAAGGCAGGTAAGGCTGAGAGTGTGTAAAATCCAGGAATGTTAAAGAGATGTCTGGGTAAAAAGTAATGAAAATGAGTGCATTGTACTGACTCATTATACTACACTCATTGAGCACTATACACTACACTAAAAACGTCTTTTACTGCACATTAATTCCAAAGCAAAGCCTTGTGGGGGTATTCAATAACCCGGATGAGTAGCCTGATTGCACAGCATTCGCCTCTCATATAAGGCACACAGAACCTGAAAAAATACTCACTGTGCCATATTGAGGCTGAGTATACAAAGTTCCTCTCTCACTGTAAACTATAAAGCAAACAGAGCCTGAAAAACTCAGTGCACCATGTTGATATAGCACACAGAGAAATGTTCACTATCATACTCACTGCACCATGTTGATATAGGTTCATTAAGTAAACACTGGGTTTTGGACTTAAAGTCTATTGCGAGAAAATATATGCATGTATTGATAGCAGAGACTATACATGCATATTTATAATAGACTATGCACAAAAGACTATACACCCGGGCAAAGAGGAGAGGCACTAGACTTGCTTGATCAATAATCCACGAAGCTGATACAGGACTGACAAGATATGAAGCTGATATGTGACTAACTACATTACTTAATGAAATAAGCTTAAAGTAATGAATCCAATAAGCTGCTATGCCACAAATCAACTCATTCCATGACTGAAACAATACTATATATTGTTCTAGGGTTCTAACAGCCAAATTGGGCATCAGCTATTGGTAAAATGTGCTACCTAACTGCTGAGTGCATAATTGGCCAACCAACCTGGTAATGGACCACTTAATGTTCATATATTCATAGAAATGTCTTGGAATGGATAAAAACTTACTTAGAAGAAAGGGAACAGAGTGCTAGAATAAGTTAATCATTGACTGAACGGAAAAGGGTTAGTTAGTAGTGGGGCTCCGCAGGGTTCAGTTTTAGGGCCACTTTTGTTCCTTGTATATGTATATGATCTACCAGAGTTGGTAAATTCATTCATGAGTATGCTTGCAGATAATGCAAAGATTGTGAAGAAAGTAAGACACAAGCTCAATGATAGAGAACTTCAGGAAGATCAAATGAAATTCATCAGTTCTAAATGTAAGGCAATGAGAATGGGTTATAGTTCAGGAAGGCCCAAATTCAAATATTCCACAGCAGGAGCAGAACCTCAAGAGATGGAGAATGAGAGAGATCTAGGATTAAATATACTGGCAGATTTGTCTTCGAAAGTGTATATAAATGGCATAGCAAGAGCAGCATATGCTTTCTTAACAAATGTAAAGGTGACCTTCAGGCACATGGACAAGGAAATGTTCAGAAATATTTATGTAGCCCATGTGAGGACAAAGCATGAATAAACAGCCCCCTATTGAAGTCCACACTTGAAAAGCACATAGTTAAGCTACAAAGCTGTTGCCAGAAATACTCCATCTCAGTTAGAGGAGAGGCTGACGTACTTAGACTTATCATGACTCGAAGATAGAAGAATGAGGAGGTGATCTGGTGATGGTTTTTAAATGCCTTCATGGTTATGACAGAGTGGATAGAGATCATTATTTTGATATGGCTGACACTAGAACTAGAGGTCATAGTTTGAAACTACATAAGAAAATTTCTTTGCAGGATGTAAGGAATAATTTACTTAGTTGATGATTGGAATTGGGTAAGGGAGCAGGTAGTTAATGCTAACTTAGTCTATAGTTTCAAATAAAGTATGATAAGCATCACAAAGTACAAATATGAACCGACCAGGAAACGGGGAGTTACAAGCATGGGGTTCTTTACCGTAAGCACAATTAGGTAATTATACTTAGGTAATTACAGGAGACTTATTAAGAAGCTGCAATTAATGGTGAGAATAGGAGGAAATGTCGGAATAGATAAAAACTTACTTAAAAAGAAGGGAACAGAGGGTAGAGCAAGATACTCAGTGTCTGACTGGAGAAGGATTAGTAGTGGGGTTCCACAAGGCTCAGTTTTAGGGCCACTTTTGTTCCTTGTATATGTAAATAACCTACAAGAGTCTGTAAATTCAAAACATGAATATGTTTGCAGATGATGCAAAGACTTTGAAGAAGGCAAGAGGCGAGCTCAGTGGTAGGGAACTTCAGGAAGACCGAATAAGCCTGCATGAGTGGTCAAAAAGTGGCTAATGAACCTATATTAATTGGCCATGGCACCAGCCGCCTGTTGAAAGACTACGACTGAAGGTATTAGGATGCAACTAGGACTGGTCCAGATAGTTCCAGGTTGAGTCTTCCTTCAGGACGCTTCTTTCCTCATGCCTATCTCTACACTGAATATCCTGGCGTATTCATTTCGCATCTCTTGCTATTCCATTACATTTGACAAGTCACAACATTCCCCACATCTGTCTCTTTCACTTTCTTTTTCCTCACATTTGTTATTATTTATGGAAGGTCCACAGCTAATGGCCCCAGTACCTGGCATAGAGGGATGCGAAGAATCTGCGGGGATCGTGTTGACTCCACTATTGGCTTGAAGACAGACACGCCTGGTGGTTGTAATGGTTCTGCCCTTAACCTTGCACCTCCCAATAGATCTGCTTCTTTCATTCTTCACTATTCTAACATTCGTGGGCTGAACTCTAATCTTTCGTCTGTGGAACAGCACTTGAGTACTTTTCTCCCTAACCTCCTCCTCCTATTTGAAACCCAGCTGTCTATACATGCTTCCACTGACCCATTCCAAATCTCTCACTATAATCTGTATACTCGTTTTTATTGCAAAGGTGGGGTCTGTGCACACTGCAACACTAACACTCCTACTGCGAGGCTCATGGACCTTGAATCTCCTGACCTTGATGTTCTCTGGCTAAAAGTCTGTCTCTCCACTACCACTACCTTCCTTTGCTTCTGCTATTGTTCTCTTAACTCCACTGAGTTTGTGTCTTTCATTGAATATCTGTCCTCGTGCCATGAGTCCTTGCTATCTTCTCATCCACATGCCGAAGTTCTCTACATTGGAGACTTCAATGTACACCACAGTGAGTGGCTTCATTCTTCTCATACTGATGTGGGAGGAAGCGAGACCCTTGCTTTCTCTAATACTCATGATCTGGAGCAAATTATCAAACATCCTACTCGCGTTCCTGATCATCATGAACATGCTGCAAACACTCTTGACCTATTTCTTACTTCTAACCCTTCAAACTACTCTTATACTGTACTTTCCCCTCTTAATAAATCTGACCACTCTATGATCTCAGTCTCTTCCATTATCGCTCCCCCACCACCAATCCCTCCTACTCAGCGGCGCCATTGGCACTTCGAGCGTACCCAACATGAAAATTTGCGTAACTTTCTCTTTGACTTCCCATGGGATGACTACTGCTTTCGGTCCCGCAACCCTGATCAGGTAGCTCTAAAAGTTGCCGAGATCATGACCACGGGAGTGGAGGCATACATCTCCTCTTCTACAAAAACTTTCTCTCCCCCTAAACCTTGGTTTGACTGTGCCTGCTCCATGGCTATCCAGGCTAGGAATCAGGCTCACCGATCTTACCTAGCCTCTCCTTCCGATTTAACTCGCTCTGCTTTTTTATAGCTAGGAATCACTGTACAGCTCAGATTCGAAGGTCTAAGGCTTCCTTTATAAGAAGGAAAGTTGATGACCTTAACTCCTCTCCCACTGACAAATGCTTGTGGTCCTTAGCCAAAAACCTCTCCAAAAACTTCTGTAACTCAAGCTTTCCCCCTTTCATTTGTTCTGATGGTTCTATAGCTTGCTCTCCACTGACATAGTCACTCTATTTGGCTCTCATTTTTCTGCCAACTCTTCTATCAACAATTCCAGTGCACCTGTTCCTTAATCTTTACCCCTCTCTAACCCTATGCCCTCCCTTATCGTTTCTTCACGCAAAGTTCATAAGGTTCTTTGCTCGCTGAAGAAGAACAAGGCATCTGGTCCTGATGGTATCCCTGCAAGGTTCCTTAAGGAGTTTACAGATGAAGTGGCTCTCGTGCTTTGCCATCTTTTTCACCTCATTCTGTCAACCATTATCTATCCTTCATCTTGGAAGCATGCTCTAGTTCAACCTGTTCCAAAGAAGGGTGTCCACTCTATTCCTTCAAACTACCGACCTAATGCCCTAACCTCCTCTATTGCTAAAGTTTTCAAAACTTGGCTCAATTCTCACTTCTTGAAATGGCTTGAATCTAACTCACTTATCTCCGATCACCAGTACGGCTTCCGCAAGGCAAGATCCACTGGTGATCTCCTGTCCTATCTTACTCATGTATGGTCATCTTCTCTGAGGAACTATGGGGGATCCTTTGTCGTCGCCCTTGATATCTCTAAGGCTTTAGACAGAGTCTGGCACAAGGCTCTGTTGGCCAAACTCCCTGTCTATGGCTTTACCTCCTCATTCTGTTCTCTGATTTCCAGTTTTCTTACTGACCGTTCTATATCTGTAGTTGTTGATGGCGCGACATCTAGCCCTTTGACTGTTCCCAGCGGTGTTCCACAGGGCTCTGTTCTTTCACCTACTCTGTTCCTTCTCTTCATCAATGATCTACTACAGTGCCCATCTTCCTCTCTTCTTCATGCCTTTGCTGATGATTCTACCCTTCACTTTTCCTCTGCCTTTTCTTCACAACCTTCATCTGGTACTTGTATTCAGTCTCGTATCACTCTTTCTTCTACTCTTAACTCTGATTTGCAGAGAGTATCTGAGCGGGACACTCAAATTTTAGTTAAATTCAATGCCTCCAAGACACAGTTCCTGGCTATCTCTTTATCTTCTTCTCCTCCTGATAACCCTATTGTCTTTGAAACAAGTAAAATTTACCCTCTTAACTATATCAACATATTAGGAATCCATACAGCCTCTAACTTGTCTTGGAGGAATCACATAATCCAAATTTCTAAATCTTCATCCAAAAAATTTGGGGTTCTGTTTTCATTTTCGTCATTACTTTTCCTCTTTGCAGTTACTTAAAACTTACAAAGGTCTAATCCGTCCCTGCTTAGAATACTGCTCACACATCTGGGGTGCTTCTTCCTTTACTTATCTTCTTGATAGGGTTGAATCTAAGGTAGTCATACTCATTAATGATCCCTCTCTTACTTCTAATCTGGCTTCTCTCTCTCTTCGTCGTAAGGTATCTTCCCTTTCTCTTTTCTATCGCTGCTACTTCTATCGCTGCTCTGATGAGTTGTCGAGTTGCATCCCTCCTCCACTGCCAAGGCCGCGTAACACTCGCCAAGCGGCCTCATCTCACAGGTACTGTGTGGAGATTTGTAGCTCACGAATTGGTTGGTGCAGCAACTGCTTCTTCCCATCTACCTCCAGACTCTGGAACTCTCTTCCTCCTTTTGTCTTTCCTAATTTTTATGACCTTTCATTCTTTAAAAAGCAGATCTATCATCATCTCAGAGCCTAGTCTTCATTATCTCTGGGTCCTCTATACTTTGGCTGTTTTTTTTCTGCCTGTCGTGTTCCTATGTGTGACATTACCTCATCTCTGCCTTGTCCTTAGCCTTTTTCTTTTCCTTCGTCTTGGATTTTCTCATGCCGGGCCTTTATTGATGAAGGCAGAAAAGTGACTAATGAAATTAAATACTTTTAAATATAAGGCAATGAGAATGGGTACAAGTGTGAGAAAGCTCAAGCTTGAATACTCAATAGAAAAAGCAGAATTTCATGACATGGGAAATGAAAGAGATCTAGGATTAAACATACTGGTAGATTTGTCTTTGGAAATGTATAAAATGACGTAGTAGCATTTGCTTTCTTAGCAGTTTAACCTTAGCCTTCAGGCTTAAGGACAAGGCAATGTTCAAAAATATTTATGTAACCTATTTGAGGGCAGAGCTTGAATATACAGACCCCTTTTGGAGTCCACATTTGAAAAAGAACACAATTAAGCTGGAAAAAGCTCAAAGAAATGCAATGAAACTGGTGCCAGATACACACAATCTCAGTTATGAGAAGAGGCTGAGAGAATTAAACTCATCATCATTAGGAGATAGAAGAATGAGGGGGATATGGTGCCGGTTTTCAAATTCCTTCATGGTTATGACAGAGAAGATAGGGATTGATATTTTGATATAGCTAGCACTAGAACTAGAGATCATAGTTTGAAACTATGTAAGAAAATTTCTTTGGAGGATGTAAGGAAGTACTTTTCTTAGTGTAAGAGTTGCTGATGATTGGAATTGGCTAAGAGAGGAGGTAGTTAATGTTAACTAATCCATAGTTTTAAGGACAAGTATGATAAGTATCACCGAGTGCAAAATGGAACCGACCAGGAGACAGGGAGTTGCGAGCATAGTGCTCTTTCCCTTGGGCACAATTAGATAACTGCAATTAAATAAGTACAGGAAACTTATTAAGAAGCTGCAAGTAATGGTGAAAATAGGTGGAAATGTCTTCGAATGGATAAAAAAAATACTTAGAAAGACGGGAACAGAGGGTTAGAGTAAGATAATCAATGTCTGAATAGAGAAGGATTAGTAGCGGGGTTCCACAGGGATTAGTTTTAGGACCATTTTTGTTCCTTGTATATGTAAATGACCTACTAGAGTTTGCAACTTCATTCATGAATTTGTTTGTAGATGATACAAAGATTGTGAAGTAAATAAGAGACGAGCTCAATGGCAGAGAACTTCAGGGAGACCAAAATATTAGTCTGCATGAGTGGTCAGAAAAGTGGTAAAGAAATTAAGTGTTTTTAAATGTAAGGTAATGAGAATGGGTATAAGTACGAGAGGGCTAAAGCTTGAATACTCAATTGTAGGAGAAAAACTTCTAGAGATATATAATGAGAGATATCTAGGAATAAACATACTGGCAGATTCGTCTCTTGAAATTTTAATAAATGACATAGTAAGGGCAGCATATGATTTCATGATAAATGTAAAGGTAGCCTTCAGACACATAGACAAAGAAATGTTCAGAAATATTTATGTAACCTATTTGAGGCCAAAGCTTGAAAATGCAGCCAATTTTGGAATCCACACTTGAAAAAGCACATAATTAAACTGGAAAAAGTAAAAAACATGCACGAAATTGGAGCCAGAAACACGCAATCTTTGATATGAGGAGAGGCTGAGGGAAGTAGACTTACGATCACTCGAAACTAGAAGAATGAGGGGAGATATGGTGATGGTTTTTTAAATTCCTTTATGGTTACGACAGTGTGGATAGGGATCAATATATTGATATGGTTTGCACTAGAAGTAAAGGTCATAGCGTGAGGCTTCGTAAGAAATTTTATTCGCAAAATGTAAGGACATTCTTTTTTTTTTTAATGTGAAAGTGGTTGATGGTTGGAACTGGTTAAGCTAGGAGATAGTTAATGTTAACTCAATCCATAGTTTTAAGGGCAAGTATGATCAAAATCACTGAGTACAAAAATGAAACCGACCAGGAGACGGGAAGTTACGAGCTTTGGGCTCTTTTCCGTAAACACAATTAGGTAATCACAATTAGGTAATCACACACACACACACGCACACATATACCATATATATATATATATATATATATATATATATATATATATATATATATATATATATATATATATATATATATATTATATATATATATATATATATAATACATACATACATACATACATACATATATATATATATATATATATATATATATATATATATATATATATATATATATATATATATATATATATATATATATATATATATATATATATATTATTGTCCCTATAAAATTTCTTTTAGGAAGTAACTGAAAAAAAAAAACGAGCATAAGCATGTCCACCCCATCGTCTCCATCCTACTTTTTTGTCATGCGCCCCCTAGTTTATGAACATTTTGAAAGGCAGCAAATATTTGAAAAAGCACTGAGTATGCCAAAGTGGTCATCAATCACCGAATGTGAAATTGTTGGAGTAAAACTTGCTATTGAACATGTTCTCAGTGCTAGGAAAAATGCTATCATATTCTGTGACTCACAGAGTGCGCTTCTGTCATTGAGATCATTGAAAAGCTCCTACAAAACTCACATGGCTGAAATACAAGAGGCTCTTATTAAGTGCGCAAAATTTAAACTCCAAGTTAAGTTTACATGGGTACCCTCCCATGTTGGGGTAGTAGGTAATGAAAAGGCTGACAGGCTGGCAAAAATGGCAACTGAGAGTTCAGTATCTGAATCTACAACCACACTGACTCAGTTCAAAACAATGTTGTATAATGAGATTATGGAAGAGCAAGAACTCTCTACACTCACACCACATGTAATCAGCTGTTCGATCCAACATTACTAAAACTTCAGAAGGCTGAGACACAAATACAGCATGGGTAAAATGCTTACAGGTGACTGTGATAGAGTTGCTGCCCACATAAGACTTGGTTATAGAAATATATGGGAGGTGAATTGCGAGAAAACTGGTAGAGAGCACCCAGAACACTCAAAATGCCATTTATGTGAGTGTGAAGGGGGCAACAATTTAGTACACTACATTACAGAGTGCACAAAGCTTAAGGACTTCAGACCTCTTGGTCTGAGCTACTTTGAACTTTGTGTGCACTTTTGCAATCCAGAGAACTGATATCCTATACTTAGTGTATACCCAACAGTGACAATGTAATTCTTTTACCCTATCTAAATATATTTAAATTACCGTTTCTATCTGGGGAAAAAACAGAAAGGAAAGAAAAGAAATGGGGGAAAGGTGGAGGGAATACTCTCTCTCTCTCTCTCTCTCTCTCTCTCTCTCTCTCTCTCTCTCTCTCTCTCTCTCTCTCTCTCTCTCTCTCTCTCATGTGTCTTTTTATATACATAAGCCACTTTTCCCCTTATAAAGTGAGTGGCTGAGTAAAGGAATAATGCTCTGACTTTCCGGGAAGCGAAAGTACAGAGAGGGCGTCTCTCATTCCCTTCGCTCCGCCCCACTTAGTCTACTCTTACGACACGCAGGGGAACATGGAGGAAGTATTCTAGCCCCCTCCCTCAAGAGCTCATATATATTTATATGTGAGTGTGTACATATATACATATATATATTTGCATGTGTATGTCTATATGTATCAACAATTACTTCTTTTGATTTGTAACTCTATCTATATACAAAAGCTGTAGTAATGATAATAATAATAATAATAATAATAATAATAATAATAATAATAATAATAATAATAATAATAATAATAATAATAATAATAACAATAATAATAATAATAATAATAATAATAATAATAATAATAATAATAATAATAATAATAATAATAATAATAATAATAATAATGATAATAATAATAAATTTGATAATAATAGCAATAGCAGTAATAATAGTAATAATGGATTAAGCTGACGTTATTCTCTCTCATGTATATAATTTGAAGGGTAGAGAAGAGGAAGGGCTTTCAGTCTTGCTTTCTCTTTTCCTTTCAAATTTCTCTTCCATTAAATGGTGCTGTGTTTATATGTGTATGTATGTATGGTTAGGCTTATATGTGTACGTATATACGATTAATTACATGCACTTTCCTTTGTTGTAATACCCTCAGATGACAATGATGTGTATGAGTATGCATGTATGCATCTTTATCCGTGGAAAGGACGAATAACTCCTTTTGCTGAAATGAATACCACAAATACTCTCTCTCTCTCTCTCTCTCTCTCTCTCTCTCTCTCTCTCTCTCTCTCCTCTCTCTCTCTCTCTCTCTCTCTCTCTCCTTGATATGTATGACTATGAAGCCCCAATGGCGTTTCTATTGCTCATCTAATTAATGCATGCATATATATATATATGTATCAACTTATTACTCTAACCTGAAAATTGCTATTTTATATCTGCTTCAAATTGTCTGCAGTAGTACTGTTGAAAAGTGGAAAATTAATTTAGATGATGACACTCAACAAGGGCTATTGAAAATATTGTTACAAATATTACTCTTAATTAATAGTCGCAGAGCGCTCATCTGCTATTAATACATGTAAACCATGATAATATTGCTCTTAATTAATAATCGCAGAGTGCTCTTCTGCCATCAATCAATTATTACACTATACTTTATTATTAATTACTTGCTATGATATTTAAAATTAATTGCAAATTCTATTAATATTTTATTTATACATAACCAAATAGATTGTAATGTTTATTAACCGCAATATCACTGGGAGTGCCCATGTGCACATGTCCCCATGTACAGTTATCTGAATAAATATTTATTTTTCTTCTTTTGTGATTATGACTGCCCCCCCATCTCCATCTTAAAAGATCGTGAGACGATGACCTTCTGAAATGTTTACACGTGTTTACATTATCAATTTTAAACAGTTGAAGATCTTTCTCAAAAGTTAGTACATGACTAAGTATACAAGTAAGCCATGAGGGGCGTTTTGTGTGTTCTCCTTGTAGTTCAGCTGATAACAATATCTCTTGTTAATTTTTGCGTCAATAACCACACTAGAGTTTACGAATATGGGTGCTTTGTTTGGTAGAATTCTAAAAACAGTCGGTAAAAAAAAATCTCATTTCTATATCTCATACGCACTAGGGTGTCATTATTTTCTTATGATATCATACATCGCGTTTGCGAAATTAAGCTAATTCTATTGAAGTTTAAAGACAAGTGTTTGAAGACAAGCTAGTCTTCAGCGTGTTACAATTCTCTCTCTCTCTCTCTCTCTCTCTCTCTCTCTCTCTCTCTCTCTCTCTCTCTCTCTCTCTCTCTCTCTCTCTCTGATAAGAATTCCCCATCACTGAAATAATGTAGTTAAAAAATTAGTTAGGCAGAGTATGCTCTAAATAAACATATAAGAACTGGTTTTGGAAAGTTGAGAAGTTATTAATTAGAACAGAAGATTGAACACTAAGTATACATCATACATACATACATACATACATACATATATCACTAAGTCTAAAAATGGAACCGATCAGGAGACGGGAAGATACGAGCTTTGGGCTCTTTCCCGTAAACACAATTAGGTAATCACAATTAGGTAATCACATACATACATACATACATGAATACATATAGACAAACAGACACACAGATATATGCAATCTCGGTTATGAGGAATGGCTGATGGAGTTAGACTTTTCATCACTTGAAGCTTAAAGGAAAATTTTGAGATAGGGTGACGGCTTCTTAATTCCTTCATGGTTTTGACATGGTTTTTGTCATAGTTTGAAGCTTCGTAAGAAAACTTCCTTGCAGGATGTAAGGATGTACTCTTTTAGTATAAGAGTAATTGATGATAGGAATTCGCTAAGTGAAGAAGTAATTAATGCTAACTGCATTCATAGTTTTAAGGACGAATATGGTTTGCGATACTACAGTGGAAGGTTTTTTAAACTTAAATAGGACTGTCCAGGACAGTTCGATGTTAAGTCTTCCTTCAGTTACGGTTCATTTTCTATTGCTACATCAACACTGAATATTCTTGGATATTCATTACACATCTCTTGTTATCCCTTCACATCTGACAAGTTATTACACTCTCCATTTCTGTTTCTCTTTACTTTATGTATTCTTCGGGCCCAGACCTGATGAGGGCTGTTTTATTTTGTGTATTTTTGGCCCGTTCTGCGGTCTCATTCATAAAAAAAAAAAAAGTAGCACTGGGTATATAATTGGAAGCGATCAGGAAATGGGGAGTTAGGAGCATAGGGCCCTTACCCGTAAGTACAATTAGGTAAATACATACATACATACATACATACATACATACATACATACATACATACATACATACATACATACATACTTGCAACAACATATATGCATATATACATACATGCATAAATAAGAGCTTTGGGCTCTTTTCCATAAGCACAATTAGGTAATCACAATTATGCATACACGCATAAATGATAGAGCAACTTTGGAAGACCTAAAAAGTCTGCATAGGTTCATATTTTTAATGTGACACAGGGATGGACAAAGAAACTTGTCCCCATCGAGCTCAGGCACCGAGAAAATATTTATAAAAAGTAGCAGCTTAAGGACTGTGCAAATATATGAGGATGATTAGCAATAAAAAATACTGGCTAATGGAATTGTCAAAGTATAGAAGATCTTGAATGTGGCATGACTAGGCAATTGCTTCATGAAAGAAAAATTATCATAAGAGTTAGGGATGACAGAAGCAGAAATACTGTACTGAGTGTGAAAGTTGAAGAAGAAACAGTTACTGTACCGACCAATCTACATGCTACAGTTTCTGCACAGCACCTGTGTGACGAAACCGCTGGACATGTATTAAGTGGTCTCGTCAGCAGGGGAGGGATGCATTTCGTCAACCCAACAGAAAACTCTAAAAATAGTACTGAAGAAAAAGAGAAAGAAATGACATTTTCCGGCAAAGAGAAAAAGAATCGAGATTAGAAGTAAGGGCAAGATCATCGAGGAGTCTGATGGCCTTAGATTCGACCAATAAATTGTCTTGGAGGAGCCACATAATTATATTTTTTAAACTGTACCTAAGTAATTGGAGGTTCTGTTTCATTTTCCCAATTACTTTTTTCTTCCCAACTATTAAAAATCTTTAAGGGCCTTATTCATCCCTGCCCAGTATCCTGCTTTCACATCTAGGGTGCTTCTTCTAATACTTATCTCCTTGATAGTGTTGAATCTAAGACCATCAAACTCATTAATGACCCTTTTCTTACATCCAGTCTCATATCTCTCTCCCTTCGCATAAAAGGTATCATATCTTTCTCTTTTCTATCAGAAATATTTCTATTGTTGTTCTGATGACTTGGGAATTGCATCCCTCCTCTGCTGGCGAAGCCATGTAACACACGCGAAGCGGCCTCGTCACACGGGTAGTGTGAGGAGATTTGTAGCCCGAGGATTGCTCGGTGCAGTGATTGCTTCATTCCTTCCACATCCAGACTCTGGAACTTTCTTCCTCCTTCAGTCTTCCCTAACTCTCATGACTTCTTCTTTCAAAAAGCTTATCTATCGTCTTTTCAGGGCCTATTCCTGCCATATTTCTATGTCTTCATTTCCTTGACTACTCATTCAGCCTGTCCTTTGCTTCTTATTTATCATTCTATTATTTCGACCTTGTACTTAAATAAATGCTGTTTATCCTTCTCATGTTTTCTTGGTACACAGACCCAATGAGGGTAATTTTCTTTGCTCATTCCAATGTCATACTCATGGAAAAAAAGATGTGCAAGAAAAAATCCTTGATATGAGAGTAGTTTTCTAAGAAGGAATGGATAAAACTCTTTTAGATTTTCAGCAATTGATGTTAAGAAAAATAATGACAACAACAAATAAGAATTCTGAATTCTTAGAAGCATCTTTAGCAGTTTGAACTATGTGGTTTCTTCAAGACAAGTTAGAGGCAGTCTTTATTCCTAATATGTTAATAAAATTTTAGAGGATAATCTTTGTTGTTTTCAGAAGCAACAGGGCCATCAGGAGAAGAAGAAGATAATGATATGGATCCGGAGGCATTAAATTTTACTAGAATTTTGGTGCCCCACTCAGATATTCCCTGTAAATCGGAGTTGATAGTTGATTGTGATACGAGACTGTGCTCAAACAACAACATGAAGGAAATATGAAAGGTAGAATCGTCGGCAAAGGGATGGAGAAAAGAGAATGGGGACTGGAGAAGACCATTGATGAAGAGAAAGAACAGAGTAAGCGAAAGTACAGAACTTTGTGGAACACCACTGGTAGCTGGGATTGAACCAGATGCTGCGCCGTCACCAACCACAGATATGTATTCATTGGAAAAAAAAAACTGGACATCACAGATTATAAAGAACTGGTAAAATATAAGAAGGAAGTTTGGCCAACAAAGCCTTGTGCCATACCTTAGACTCAGAGTCATCAAGGGTGACGACAAAGGATTCCCAATTGTTCTTTAGAGAAGATGACCATACAAGAATGAGAAGCCATCGTGGCAATTAGAAACAACCCAGTGGTCAGGCAAGTGGTTAACGATATTCTATTCTTCAATGTGTAAAGTCATGAGAATGGGCAAGAATGCAAGAAAGCCCAAGTTTGAATATATAATATTAATACCGTTATATACATACATACATACCTACATGCATACATACATACATACATACATACATACATACATACATACATACATACATACATACATACATACATACATACATACATATACATATTTTACAACAAATCTGCACAAGAAATGTATGACATCTTTTGTGAGAAATATGGGAAGATAGTAGATTGCTGCATACCTGTCACCAAAGTAGGTGTAATTCATGCCAGAGAGAAATGGTTCGATAATGGGTGTAAAAGAGCTAAGGAGTGGACAGACAAATGCTGGAAAAGGTATAGGAGGAGAAAAAACATAAATGCCTGGCAAACCTACAAAAGAGCAAGAAATGACTACCTAAGTAAAAGGAGAGAGGCAGAGAGAGACTATGAGAAGGACTTCACCAGGAAGGCTAAAGAAAATCCCAAGCTTTTCCACAGCTTTATCAGAGGAAAACTGAAGGTAAAAGAGCAGGTTTTAAGGCTAAAGAGAGCGGATGGAAGCATCACTGAGATGGATGAAGAGATCTGCAAAGAATTGAACAAGGAGTATCAGTCAGTATTTACAGTAGAAAATACCCCACCCCCTTAGATTGCAGTGATAGAAGCTCAAGGGCCGGTATTAGAGAACATCAACCTTACAGCCACAGAGGTATGCAAAGCGCTGATGGATTTAGATGTTCATAAAGCTACAGGTCCTGATGACATATCCCCTCGTGTGCTTAAAAAATGCACAAACTCAATATCAGTGGCACTAAGTATCATATTTAAAAAGTCACTGGAGTCGGGGGAGATTCCAAGATGCTAGAAACAAGCAAATGTGATACCTATCTTCAAAAAGGGAAGGAGGGATACGGCTCTGAACTATAGACCAGTTTCCTTGACCAGCATAGTTTGCAAAGTTATGGAGAAACTACTAAGGAAACATATCTCTCTTCACTTGGAATCCTTCAACTTTTTGTCAGTGAGGCAACATGGCTTTCAGAGAAGGTAGATCAACAGTAACAAACTTCTTAGAAATTTATGATGAGGTAAGCCAAATCTTACAGGAAAGAGAGGGCTGGGCAGATTGCATATTCCTAGACTTGCAGAAAGCGTTTGACACTGTTCCACATGGGAGACTTATTAGGAAGCTGCAATCAATGGCTAGAATAGGTGGAAATGTTTTGCAATGGATAAAAACTTACTTAGAAGGAAGGGAACAGAGGGTTAGAGTAAGACACTCAGTGTCTGAATGGAGAAGAGTTAGTAGTGGAGTTCCACAGGGTTCAGTCTTAGGGCCACTTTTGTTCCTTGTATATGTAAATGACCTACCAGAGTCTGTAAATTCATTCATGAATATGTTTGCAGATGATGCAAAGATTGTGAAGAAAGTAAAAAACGAGAACAATGGTAGAGAACTTCAGGAGGATCTAAATAATCTGCATGAGTGGTCAGAAAAGTGGCTAATGAAATTCAATACTTCAAAATGTAAGGTAATGAGAATGGGTACAAGTGCAAGAAGGCCCAAGCTTGACTACTCTGTGGCTGGAGTACAACTTCAAGAGACAGAAAATGAGAGAGATCTAGGAGTAAACATACTGGCAGATTTGTCTCCAGAAATACATATAAATGGCATAGTAAGGGCAGCATATGCATTCTTATCAAATGTAAGGGTAGCCTTCAGGCACATGGACAAGGAAATGTTCAGAAATATTTATGTAACCTATGTGAGGCCAAAACTCGAATATGCAGCCCCCTTTTGGAATCCGCACTTGAAAACGCACATAGCTAAGCTTGAAAAAGTTCAAAGACATGCCACGAAACTGGTGCCAGAAATACGCAATCTCAGTTATGATGAGAGGCTGAGGGAATTAGACTTACCATCACTCGAAGCTAGGAGATTGAGGGGGGATATGGTGACAGTCTTTAAATTCCTTCATGGTTATGATAGAGTGGATAGGGATCGATATTTTGATATGGCTGGCTCTAGAACTAGAGGTCATAGTTTGAAGCTTCGTAAGAAAACTTCTTTGCAGGATGTAAGAAAATGCTTTTTCAGTGTAAGAGTAGTTGATAATTGGAATTCGCTAAGCGAGGAGGTAGTTAATGCTATCTCAATCCATAGTTTTAAGGACAGGTATGATAAGTATCACTAAGTATAAAATGGAACCGATCAAGAGACGGGAAGATACGAGCTTTGTGCTCTTTCCCGTAAACACAATTAGGTAATCACAATTAGGTAATCACATACATATTTTTCCTTGACCATCATTGTTTGCAAAGTTATGGAGAAACTACTAAGTAAACACATCTCTCTTCACTTGGAATCCTTCAACTTTTTGTCAGTGAGGCAACATGGCTTCAGAGGAGATAGATCAAGAGTAACAAACTAATTAGAAATTTATGATGAGGTAAGCCAAGTCTTACAGGAGAGAGAGGGCTGGGCAGCTTGCATATTCTTAGACTTCCAGAGTGCATTTTTCACGGTCCCACATGGGAGACTTATTAAGAAGCTGCAAGCAATGGCGAGAATAGGTGGAAATGTCTTGAAATGGACAAAAACTTACTCCTTGTTCAAAATGTAAGGTAATGAGAATGGGTACAAGTGCAAGAAGGCCCAAGATTGACTACTCATTGGTAAGAGTAGAACTTCAAGAGACAGAGAATGAGAGAAATCTAGGAGTAAACATACTGACAAATTTGTCTCCATAAAACATGTAAATGGCATAGTAAGGGCAGTATATGCTTTCTTAGCAAATGTAGGGGTAGCCATCAGGCACATGGACAAGGAAATGTTCATATATATTTATGTAACCTAATTGAGGCCAAAGTTTGAGTATACAGCTCCTTTTTGGAATCCACACTTGATAAAGCATGTAGTTAAGCTGAAAAATGTTCAAAGACATGCCACGAAACTGGTGCCAGAAATAAGCAATCTCAGCTATGATGAGAGACTGAGGGAATTAGATTTACCATCACTCTAAGCTACAAGAATGTGGGGGGATATGGTGACAGTTTTTAAATTCCTTCATGGTTATGACAGAGTGGATAGGGATCGATGTATTGATATGGCTGGCACTAGAACTAGAGGTCATAGTTTGAAACTTCGCAAGAAAACTTCTTTGCAGGCTGTAAGGAAGTACTTGTTTAGTGTAAGAGTAGTTGATGATTGGAATTGGCTAAGCGAGAAGGTAGTTAATGCCAACTCAATCCATAGTTTCAAGGACAATTATGATAAGCATCACTAAGTACAAAATGGAACCGACCAGGAGAAGTGAAGTTACACACACATAGGGCTCTTTTCCGTAAGCCCAATTAGGTAATTACATACATATATAGATACATACATACATACATACATACATACATACATACATGCATACATACATACATACATGCATACATACATTTATACATACATACATACATACATACATACATACATACATACATACATACATACATACATACATACATACATACATACATACATACATACAGACATACACATAAATACAAATATAAACGTCAGGAAGAGCTAAATTGTCTGCATGAATGGTCAGAAAAGTGGCTAATGAAATTCAATGCTTCAAAATGTAAGGTGATGAGAACGGGTACGAGTTCAATGGGGCCCAAGTTTGGATACTCAATAACAGGTGCAGAACATCGAGAGACAGACAATGAGATATCAAGTGATATACATATTGGGAGATTTGTCTCCGGAAATGCATAAAAATGGCATAGTAATGGTTGCGTATGATTATTTAGCAAATGTAAGGGTGACTTTCAGACCAGGGTTACCATTTGGCTCCATATATGTCATTTATTGTCAGAAATCTCGTGTTTCCAGAAAAACTTCTCTTTTTATGGCACAAAATAATTTACGCCATAAAATGCCATAATTTGTACCCGGTTTGCCATTTTTTTTTTGCCAGAAATTGCTAGTTTGTGTGCGTGAGATATTTCAAAAAATTTTATCAACTGTAGCAAACTTTTTACACTACCACCAGTCTCCTCATATTATGCATCATCATTAAATCTCAGACATCATATCTTGCTTTGATTATCACAATTTTTTTTTTTTTAGCAGTATAATAGGGCTGGGTACTGATGGTCTATGTAATTAAGAATTAATTCATACCTCTGTTTATGCTAAGACAAGAGAGCATTCTCCTAATTGCATATTGGTTAAATGTATATGCTACAGTTTCAGTCTGCGTGGAAATCATGCCTTTGCTAAATTGCCTTCACATCTCTCATTACCACCCAGTGATATTGCAGAGTGGTTTAAATTTACTCCTGGACTTCATCCCAATAATTTTTTCAGTCCATCAGAAACTAGGTATTTGATGATTGGGAAAGGTATTTAATCAGTTATCACTTAATGGGTATACCAAAACGTACAGCTGCAAATTGCTGCTTGAGATACAAAATGAGAGGTCACTTAATCTGTGTTTTGTATTTGCTTCCTCAATAATAAAGTAATTTGGGCATATTAATGCTTCCTTTCAGTATGTAATTGCTGATCAGTATCATTTGCCGAAGGGCTTAAGGGATTTTCTCATTTCATTAATGAGTAGAGTAAGTAATGCTGAGTTCATAAGAATGTATGTACAGTTTGAAGACATATATTAAAGACCAATGATAGACACCCCTTTTAGAGCAAAATTTTACAAAGAAGCACAATATTCAAGTGAACAGGTACTTAATATAAAATACAGACGCTCGAACTTCTTAATGATAGAGTCTGGCACAAGACTCTGTTGGCCAAGCTCCCTTCTTATGGTTTTACCCCTTCTCTCAGTCCTCTGATTTCCAGTATTCTTTTTGACCGTTTTATTCCTGTGGTTGTTTACGGTGCAACATCTAGCCCTTTCCCCTTTACCAGTGGTGTTCCACAGGGCTCTGTTCTTGCAACTACTCTGTTCCTTCTCTTCATCAACGATGTTCTTCAATCCCATTCCTCCTTTCTTTTGCACGCTTTTACCGATGTTTCTGACCTTCATTTTTCCTCTGCCCTTTCTTCACAACCTTCATCTGTTACTCGTAAACAGTCTCGCATCACTCTTTCTTCTACACTTAACTCCAATTTGCAGAGGGTATCTGAGCGGGGCACCCAAAATTTAGTTATTTTTAATGCCTCCAAGACACAGTTTCCGGCTATCTCTTTAACTTATTCTCCTCCTGATAGCCGTATTGTCTTTGAAACTAACGATATTATCCTTTTAATTTTATTAATATATTAGGAATCCATATACCCTACAACTTGTCTTGGAAGAATCACATAATCCAAATTTCTGAATCTGCATTCAAAAAATTGGGGATTCTATTTTGGTTTCTTCCCTACTTTCCACTTTACACTTACTTAAGATCTATGAAGGTCTTAGCCGGCCCTACTTAGAATACTGCTTGCAGTCTGGGTTGCTTCTTCATATACTTATCTCCTTGATAGGGTTGAATCTAATGTATTCAGACTCATTAATTACCCTTCTCGGTCTTTTAACCTAGATGCTCTTTCTCCTTGTAGTAAGGTATCATCCCTATCTCTTTTCTATCACTACTTCTTCCATTGCCGCTTTGATGAGTTGGCGAGTTGCAGGCTTCTCCCACTGCCGAGTCCACGTAACACTTGTCAAGCGGCCTCGTCTAACAGGTACTGTGTGGAGATTTGTAGCTGGCGGATTAGTCGGTGCAGCGACTGTTTCTTCCCAGCTACCACCAGCCTCTGAAACTCCTTTACCACTTCTGTCTTTCCTAATTCTTATAACTTATCTTCCTTCAAAAAAAAAAAAAAAAAAAAAACGGATATATCATAATCTCTGGGCCTAATCTTGCCATATCCCTAGGTCATCAGTATTTCGACTATTTTTTCAGCCTGTCCTTTTCCTATTGAGTATCATTTCTTTAACTCTGGCTTGTCCTTAACCATTTACTTTTTCTTCGTCTTAGTGTTTTCTTCGTGCCCGGGCCTTTATTGATGAGGGCAATTTTCTTGCCTGTCCCATTGTCACATACATAAAAAAAAGAATATATATATATATATATATATATATATATATATATATATATATATATATATATATATATATATATATATATATATATATATATATATATATATATATATATATATATATATATATATATATATGAATAATTTTTTACCCCGACCGGGACTCGAACCTAGGACTTATGGTTACTAAGTCAAGGCGCTACCACTACACCACAGAAGGTTAAAAGGAACCCAACCTTATAGCTTATATCTGCTATACTTAGGAATGAACGCATTCTAACTGAATGCCACTATGTTCATATTACGGATTCCCCAACCTCACTCGTGGCTTCATTTTAGCATTTAATTCAATTCCCAATCTCATTCGGGCCATGAAATTATCAAATAAGCACATTACATATGTGAAAACATGAATCATTTTTTACCCCGACCGGGACTCGAACCTAGGACTTATGGTTACTAAGTCAAGGCGCTACCACTACACCACAGAAGGTTAAAAGGAACCCAACCTTATAGCTTATATCTGCTATACTTAGGAATGAACGCATTCTAACTGAATGCCACTATGTTCATATTACAGATTCCCCAACCTCACTCGTGGCTTCATTTTAGCATTTAATTCAATTCCCAATCTCATTCGGGCCATGAAATTATCAAATAAGCACATTACATATGTGAAAACATGAATCATTTTTTACCCCGACCGGGACTCGAACCTAGGACTTATGGTTACTAAGTCAAGGCGCTACCACTACACCACAGAAGGTTAAAAGGAACCCAATCTTATAGCTTATATCTGCTATACTTAGGAATGAACGCATTCTAACTGAATGCCACTATGTTCATATTACAGATTCCCCAACCTCCCTCGTGGCTTCATTTTAGCATTTAATTCAATTCCCAATCTCATTTGGGCCATGAAATTATCAAATAAGCACATTACATATGTGAAAACATGAATCATTTTTTACCCCGACCGGGACTCGAACCTAGGACTTATGGTTACTAAGTCAAGGCGCTACCACTACACCACAGAAGGTTAAAAGGAACCCAACCTTATAGCTTATATCTGAAGCCACGAGTGAGGTTGGGGAATCTGTAATATGAACATAGTGGCATTCAGTTAGAATGCGTTCATTCCTAAGTATAGCAGATATAAGCTATAAGGTTGGGTTCCTTTTAACCTTCTGTGGTGTAGTGGTAGCGCCTTGACTTAGTAACCATAAGTCCTAGGTTCGAGTCCCGGTCGGGGTAAAAAATGATTCATGTTTTCACATATGTAATGTGCTTATTTGGTAATTTCATGGCCCGAATGAGATTGGGAATTGAATTAAATGCTAAAATGAAGCCACGAGTGAGGTTGGGGAATCTGTAATATGAACATAGTGGCATTCAGTTAGAATGCGTTCATTCCTAAGTATAGCAGATATAAGCTATAAGGTTGGGTTCCTTTTAACCTTCTGTGGTGTAGTGGTAGCGCCTTGACTTAGTAACCATAAGTCCTAGGTTCGAGTCCCGGTCGGGGTAAAAAATGATTCATGTTTTCACATATGTAATGTGCTTATTTGGTAATTTCATGGCCCGAATGAGATTGGGAATTGAATTAAATGCTAAAATGAAGCCACGAGTGAGGTTGGGGAATTTGTAATATGAACATAGTGGTATTCAGTTAGAATGCGTTCATTCCTAAGTATAGCAGATATAAGCTATAAGGTTGGGTTCCTTTTAACCTTCTGTGGTGTAGTGGTAGCGCCTTGACTTAGTAACCATAAGTCCTAGGTTCGAGTCCCAGTCGGGGTAAAAAATGATTCATGTTTTCACATATGTAATGTGCTTATTTGATAATTTCATAGCCTGAATGAGATTGGGAATTGAATTAAATGCTAAAATGAAGCCACGAGTGAGGTTGGGGAATCTGTAATATGAACATAGTGGCATTCAGTTAGAATGCGTTCATTCCTAAATATAGCAGATATAAGCTATAAGGTTGGGTTCCTTATAACCTTCTGTGGTGTAGTGGTAGCGCCTTGACTTAGTAACCATAAGTCCTAGGTTCGAGTCCCGGTCGGGGTAAAAAATGATTCATGTTTTCACATATGTAATGTGCTTATTTGATAATTTCATGGCCCGAATGAGATTGGGAATTGAATTAAATGCTAAAATGAAGCCACGAGTGAGGTTGGGGAATCTGTAATATGAACATAGTGGCATTCAGTTAGAATGCGTTCATTCCTAAGTATAGCAGATATAAGCTATAAGGTTGGGTTCCTTTTAACCTTCTGTGGTGTAGTGGTAGCGCCTTGACTTAGTAACCATAAGTCCTAGGTTCGAGTCCTGGTCGGGGTAAAAAAATGATTCATGTTTTCACATATGTAATGTGCTTATTTGATAATTTCATGGCCCGAATGAGATTGGGAATTGAATTAAATGCTAAAATGAAGCCACGAGTGAGGTTGGGGAATCTGTAATATGAACATAGTGGCATTCAGTTAGAATGCGTTCATTCCTAAGTATAGCAGATATAAGTTATAAGGTTGGGTTCCTTTTAACCTTCTGTGGTGTAGTGGTAGCGCCTTGACTTAGTAACCATAAGTCCTAGGTTCGAGTCCCGGTCGGGGTAAAAAATGATTCATGTTTTCACATATGTATATGCTTATTTGATATATATATATATATATATATATATATATATATATATATATATATATATATATATATATATATATATATATATATATATATATATATATATATATATATATATATATATATATATATATATATATATATATATATATATATATATATATATATATATATATATATATATATATATATATATATATATATATATATATATATATATATATATATATATATATATATATATATATATATATATATATATATATATATATATATATATATATATATATATATATATATATATATATATATATATATATATATATATATATATATATATATATATATATATATATATATATATATATATATATATATATATATATATATATATATATATATATATATATATATATATATATATATATATATATATAAATATATATATATATATATATATATATATATATATATATATATATATATATATATATATATATATATATATATATATATATATATATATATATATATATATATATATAAAATGAGTGACTTAGAGGCTGCCAGAGAAATGCAAGTTTCTTGACGCATTGGAAGCATATCAACAAGATGTTTTTGTATCCCAGAATCAAAGTGTTAAGTTTCATGAATTGAACATTGAAGAATTCATCAATATAGACATAAATGTATATGTAGTCGCCGTGGCTCAGTCTGTAGCGTCTCCGACTCTGAGGCGTCAGGTCGAGGGTTCGCGCCCCGTCACGGTCTGAGGTTAGCAAAGGCATGCACTCAGCGTAAGGATTACATCTGCCAAAACAAGTCCTTCGCAAGAAGGCAACCGTCCTAGCCCTTGGTTGATAAGGGAGTCCGTGACGTAAAACCGGAACTAGACATAAATGTATATGATTTAAAATAGGGAGTTCATTAATATCCGGCTGTATGACTGGACAAGTGTAAGGACTGAAATTGTCCTCGAAAATCAAATACAATTTTGCTGTTGTATGATTTTAAAAGGAATTGGAGTGTACTGTTTCAGAAATCTGGCAAAATTAGTGTTACCTAATTTATGTTTACCTGAATCAAATGCATTTTTTTGAAAAAGTCTTTAGTCAGGTTGCCTTAGTTAAGATGAAAATCAGATATAAAATAGGGAACAACTTTTAAAATGCATCTTGTTAAGGTCACAGTTCTGTTGAACAATACCTGTGGCAAAGAAGTTCTCGTTCCAAAAGATGTTGAAAGGGTACTATAATAGTATGTATGGCTATGAGAGTCAACATGTGGAATGGGATAACAATGAAGCTAAAAAAAACACACCAAATATTTACTGAATGTTTTGAGAAACAGGTGTATAGGCGTGGTCTGAGATGCAATAAGTCATGTAAATTGTACGATTAATTTTTAATTCCATTTTTATTATTGTAACTTTCAAAAAGCAAGCTTTTTTTTATTATTTTGAATATAACATGTCAAATATATAATGAATTCTCAGTTTTAAATATTTGACTGTTACAAAGACTAATGTTTTTAAATGCTAGTTTGCCAGAAAATGCCATAAATCGCACTTATAGTTGTCCAATGAGTATTGAAACACCTGACAACCCTACTTCAGACATATGGACAAGGAAATGCTCAAAAATATTTATGTAACTCATGTGAGGGCAAAGCTTGAATACGCAGCACCCTTTTGAAATCCGCAATTGAAAAGCATATAGATAAGCTGGAAACGGGTAAAAGGCATGCTACGAAACTGGTGCCAGCAACACACAATGCCAGTTAAGGAGAGGCAGAGGGAACTAGACTTACCATCACATGAAGCTCGAAGAATGAGGGGGCGGAAATGGTGGTGGTTTTTTAATTCTTTCATAGTTTTGACAGAGTGGATAGGGATCGATATTTTGTTATGGTTGGATCTAGGACTAGAGATCCCATATTGAAAATTATTAAGAAAATTTCTTTGCAGGATATCAGGAAGTACCTTTTTAGTGGAGGGAAAATGGATGCATGGAAATCACTAAGAGAGGAAGCAGATAAAGCTAATTGGGCTCAGAATTTAAAGGATAAATGTGATAACTATCATGGAGTACAATCAAGGGACTGAACAGATGGGGAGTTACGAGCATAGGCCTTTTATCCTTAAGCACAATTTGGTAATTACATACATACATAAATACATACATACATACATACATACATACATACATACATACATACATACATACATACATACATACATACATACATACATACATACATACATACATACATACAATATGATAAATGAAGAGACCAACTGATTTCAAAGGATTTTTGTCCTTATATTCAGAGAACATGGTAGTAGGCCTTTGATATCTGCAAGCGAATAATCTCTGAATGGGTTCTTCATAGAGAGACACTAAGGCTATTGCTAAAGTCATTCTCTTGGGACAACTTAACATTGAGATTTAGGAAGAGCGACAATAAACACACGGATATATCGTCTCTTTTGTTTAAAGTAAAAATATACATATAATGGCTGAGCGAGGTTAGAGATAAAAATGTTTATATACTCGTACGTTACCCTGAGCAACACTTGAGAAAGGTCAAATGCGCTGATTGATAACTCTTGTAGGTTGAACAGATAGACATAACATTTAGTGTGGGGGAAAAAAAAAAGAATGATACTTAGACGCCTTAACACGACGTTCTTGAAAGAAAAAAATAGAGGGAGAAAAGAAGACAGGCAATGCACAGTGCGCATGCGCCATGTCCTGCAGCATGAACCATGAACACTTTTATGCCCAGTTGATAATTGTAATTGAACGGGAACAAGTGTGAACTGGGCATGCAACAGGAGATTTCAGAACAATGAGGATATTTGTGAGTGTTTGATGTCAAATACACACACACACACACACACACACACACACACAACACACACACACACACACACATACATACATACAAGTATGCATACATACATGCATACATACATGCATACATACATACATACATACATACATACATATATATATATATATATATATATATATATATATATATATATATATATATATATATATATATATATATATATATATATATATATATATATATATATATATATATATATATATATATATATATATATATATATATATATATATATATATATATATATCTCTCTCTCTCTCTCTCTCTCTCTCTCTCTCTCTCTCTCTCTCTCTCTCTCTCTCTCTCTCTCTCTCTCTCTCTCTCCCCTGCATTCCTTGTTGGTCTTCATTATTGTCCTAATCTGTTATGCTTAAAGAAAAAGAATTGATCCATCATTAAAAAATAATTTCTCAAAAGCTGCCTACAGCTCAAAGCTAAGTATTTTCGTATATTCTTTAAGGCATAAAACAAAATTACGAAGGCTAATTCGTTACAATTTCATTTGATCGTGTATGTATGTATGTATGTATGTATGTATGTATGTATGTATGTATGTATGTATGTATGTATGTATGTATGTATGTATGTATGTATGTATGTATGTATGTATGGTAAGGGAATATTATACTTTGTTTTTTTTTAAATCAACCCTATTTCTTTTGTGACTTTCAGGGAGCACTGGTTTGTGTTCTACCTGCGCTCATCTTAGCATCTGTCCCTTTCCACCCGAATCTCAAAAACCACACCAAGATTTCCCTCCAAAATCGAATCAAAAGGAGCGCCTGCTATGCACAAGCACAAACATGGAATGGATACTATAATTCTTGCTATGACCCATGTAGTTATTACAACTACTATTATAACTATAACTACTGCCAGAGCCCTTGCTATTATCAATATGGTACTAACCCCTGTGGGACTTGGTCAACAACAGCACCCACGAGACCGACATATCAGCCCATAATGCCAACTGTTACTCCTGTATTTACACCTGCTACTAGACCGGATTATACGCCTGTATGGCAAACTCGAACACCTGCTCCTCCTACAAGACCAACCTATATACCTGTCTGGCAAACACGGCCAACTATTTATCCCACAAGACCTACGTATATTCCGGTTTGGCAAACAAGACCTACTATTCCTCCTTCAGTGACACCTAATTGGCAAACTCGGTCACCTCATCCTACTTACTTTCCAGTCGGACAAACTCGTCCACCTCTGCCAACATATATTCCTGTTGGCCAAACAAGACCACCCATACCTACCTACATTCCAGTTGGACAAACCAGACCAACCGTCACGCCTGCATATCCCGTTTGGCAAACAAGACCAACTTATCCTCAGAGGGAAACAAGGCCTGTCCCCAGGCCACAAAAACCAGTATACAGCCCAATCCGTCAAACGAGACCTTATATCCAGACAAAATCGCCCAAAGAAGACAGAAAAAGATATATAACAAACAAAACAGACACAAAGGAAAATTCATTAAAACTCGAAGGGTACGTGTCTGACAGTTAATTTTTGGATATTACAAAGCGTTGCTGCTATATCTGTACATTACATACTATGAATATATTAATGGTTTAAGAGGTACAATCAATACAGTATTTATTTGCAGGTGTCAGGAAGCCTGTGTAGATGAAAAAGGGAGAGAATATTGCTGCGAAAAAAGTAAGCATATTGTATGATCACTGCCTAAACTCCGCTTTCAATTTTTGCATATGAAATCCATACGGCTTGACCTTGCTTACAAATTAAATTACATTCAAAGGATGGAAAGTAACATTGAGTAGCTTTTACGAATTTACATCTCTCTATTTACTTTGCAGAAGATAATATGTGCCCTATCATTGATAAATCCCACTGCAAAGAAATTGAAAACGGCCGTAATATCAGCAAATACCTTGGAGTAAGTATATCGTGATATTTATTGATCCTAAAGGAAGCAATGTTCGTTACCATTGGCAGTATGTCGTTTTATATAGATAATTACCATTTCATTATATACAATAGAGATGCAAAATTATCAGAGCAAAGACTGCGGTTTAATAAGTATCAGTCATGAATCTTGAAAACATATTCCCATTTGTCCATTAATTCAAGTATGCCTTACAAATACTTTCTTGATCCCTATACTGGGTTGCACATTGCTTAAATCTATGTGGATTATGTTTTACTTACAGGCTAACTGCACCCTGGACAGCCAGTGTCCAGATGAGGCCAAGTGCTGTTACAATTTCTGTGATGACACATATTACTGCATGGACATCAAAGAATGGAACAATGATACTAATACAGAGAGTGGAGATCCTTCATACAGATATCTACGAGATGATTACGACAACACCAATGATTCATGGAAAGACTCTCCAAAACATATATTTGTAAGATAAATTTTAAGCATCACACTTTCTATAAACTCTTCTTCCGGGAATTCTAATACAGACTAATCCTTTCTATATGAAAATGCATACGTTTTCTGTAAATGATTTTCATGATGGTGATATTAATCACAAGTACATCGCTTAGTCTAAAATGCACACTCAATGGTTGAAGGGAAAGTAAAATTAGCAATAGCCGCTCAGTACAGAGGTCATTATTTTTGTAATGAAATGGAATAAGAATACTGCTATATTAAACAGTGGACGTGACTTTTATTTTCTATTTGCGAACGTATTAGTTTTAATTACATAAACAACTAGGTTTATTCCCCTTTCAGATTTCGGCCATACGCCAATTCTGTCCCTGCAGAGTTGCGCAAGTCACAATTATCGAATTTTGCGCTATAATACTTTTTGAACTGTTATTAAAGCTAAATCATATTTCTGAATATTTGTGTTAATGAAAGATTCCTTTTTCTACAACGGATGACGCAATCAGAGGTCAACGGAATCTGAAAAGATACGATGTTCTACTTAAAATAGTGTTTTAGCCATGCCACTACTATTTGTGTGTCCTATTTATACTCCTTCAGGCACTGGACCTGGCGGTGGCATTTGCTTTGGAAAGCAACGAGACAGCATCTTTATTGGAGGATCTCAAACTCGTTGCTAACAAATTCAAAAATTACTTATCTTTCTCTTTCTTCCCCATTGAGACGACGAAGGTGAGAGTATATATTACATGCATTCTTCAGCTATACGTTTTACACACACACACACCACACACACACACACACACACACACCACACACACACACACACACATACACACACACACACACACACACACACACACATACACACACACATACACACATATATATATTATAAATATACATATATATGGTAGTCTCCGTGGCAAAATGGTAGCGTCTGCGACTCTGAGGCGGCAGGTCGAGGGTTCGCGCCCCGTCACGGACTGAGGCTAGTAAGGGCATACACTCAGGGTAACGATTACATCTGCCAAAACAAGTCCTTCGTAAGAAGGCAACCATCCTAGCCCTTGGTAGAAAAAGGAGTTCGTGACGTAAAACCGAATCCATATATATATATATATATATATATATATATATATATATATATATATATATATATATATATACATATATATATATATATATATATATATATATATATATATATATATATATATATATATATATATATATATATATATATATATATATATATATATATATATATATATGTATATATATATATATATATATATATACATTAACTTCGTAAGAAAACTTCGTAAGACGTACTTTTTTAGTGTAAGAGTAATTGATAATTGGAATTATCTAAGCGAGGAGGTAGTTAACGCTAAGTCAATCCATAGTTTTGTGGACAAGTATGATAAGTATCACTAAGTACAAAATGGAACCGATCAGGAGACGGGAAGCTACGAGCTTTGATTTTTTCCCTTAAGCACAATTGTGTAATTACAATTATGTGATTAATTACACACACACACACACACACACACACACACACACAATTAGATAATCACACACACACACACACACACACACACACACACACACACACACACACACACACACATATATATATATATATATATATATATATATATATATATATATATATATATATATATATATATATATATGGAGAGATAAATAGATAGAAAGATAGATAAAGAGTGAGAACATCAAAATTTCATTACAAATGCATTGCAAAGGTACTGTTCAAAGATTCAGTTTGTATTATTACTATTATTATTATTATTATTATTATTATTATTATTATTATTATTATTATTATTATTATTATTATTATTATTATTATTATTATTATTATTATTATTATTATTATTATTATTATCATTATTATTATTATTATTATAATTATTATTAGTAGTAGTCGTAGTAGTAGTAGTAATAGCAGCAGCAGTAGTGGCAGTAGCTGTAGAGTTGAGTAAGATATGTAAAGTAGCCATATTTGGAAAATTTTGTTTTGGAAATATAAACAGAAAAGAATTTGAATAAATAGCTTAACAACATTACCAAATGGAAGGTGATATAGGCGTCCGAGAGGTTGCCCACATGGTTTGTTTTTCAGAGAGTCTTGACGATGAATAACCATTCCGGCAACCTATTTTTTTTTTTTGTAGTGATAGTAATTTTTCACTGCAGAAAATAAGGAGCCACCACATCACCCTAGGTAAAATGGGCTTTTTGACTGTGAATGAGTGGACTTTCTGGATCAGCCACATGATTAGTAGGTTGGCCATGGGATCAGTCGCCCGTTGAAAGACTACCACTGAAGGTATTAGGATACAACTAGGACTGGCCCAGACCGTTCCGGGTTGAGTTTTCCTTCAGGACGGTTCTTTCCTCATGCTTACATCTACACTGCATATTCTTGCATCTTCATTACACATCTCTTGCTATTCCATTACATTTGACAAGTCACAACACTCCCCACATCTGTCTCTTTTTGCTCTCTTTTTTCCTAATATTTGCTATTATTTATGGAAGGTCCACAGCTTCTGGCCTCCAGTACCCGACATAGAGGGGTGCGAAGACTCTCCGGGGATCTTGTTGACTCCACTATTGGCTTGAGGGCAAGCACGCCTGGAGGTAGTAATAGTTCAGCTCTTAACCATGCACCTCCAATAGATCTGCTTCTTTCACTCTTCACTATTCTAACATTTGTGGCCTGTATACTAATCTTTCGTCTGTGGAACAGCACTTGGGTACTTTCCTCCCTAACCTCCTCCTCCTATCTGATACCCAGTTGTCTATACATGTTTCCACTGACCCATTTCAAATATCTCACTATAATATGTATACTAGTTTTCATTCCAAAGGTGCGAGGCTCATTGGCTCTTCATATCCTGACTTTGATGTTCTCTGGCTAAAAATCTATCTCTCCACTACCTCTATTTTCCTTTGCTTCTGCTATTGTTCTCTAAACTCCACCGAATTTGTGATTTCTTTGAATATTTGTTCTAGTGCCATGAGTCCCTGCTATCTTCTCACCCACATGCCGAAGTTCTCTACATTGGAGACTTCAATGTACACCACAGTGAGTGGCTTACTTCTTCTCACACTGATGTGGGAGGAATTGAGGCCCTTGCTTTCTCTATTACACACGATCTGGAGCAAATTATCAAACATCCTACTCTTGACCTATTTCTTACTTCTAACTCTTCAAACTACTCTTATTTTGGAATTTCCCCACTTGATAAACCTGACCACTCTATGATATCAATTTCTTCCATTTTCCCTCCCCCTCCACCAATCCCTCTTACTCAGCGCCACCTTTGGCACTTTGAGCGTACCCTACATGAAAATTTAGTAACTTCCTCTTTGACTTTCCATGGGATAACTACTGCTTTCGGTCCCGCAACCCTAATCAGGTAGCCCTAAAAGTTACCGAGATCATGACCTCGGGAATGGGGGCATACATGCCCTCTTCTGCAAACACTTTTTCTCCCCCTAAACCTTGATTTGGCCGTGCCTGCTCCATGGTTATCCAGGCCAGGAATTTGGCACAACGATTTTACAAAGGCTCTTCTTCCAGTTTATTTCAGTTCGCTTTTATTGTAGCTAGGCATAGCTGTACTGTTCTGATACGAAGGTCTAAGGCTTCCTTTATAAGAAGGAAAGTTGATGACCTTAGCTCCTCTCTCACTGACAAATGTTTCTGGTCCTTAGCCAAAATCCTCTCCAAAACCTTCTGTAACTTAAGTCTTCCCTTTTCATTCGTTCTGATGGTTCTATAGCTTGCTCTCCCACTGACAAAGCCACTCTCTTTGGCCCTCATTTTTCTGACAACTCTTCTATAAACGATTCCAGCGCACCTGTCCCTCAATCTTTACCCCTCTCTAACCCTATGCCCTCCCTTATCATTTCTTCATGCAAACTTCATAAGGTTCTTCGCTCGCTGAAGACGAACAAGGCATCTGGCACCGATGGTTTCCCTGCAAGGTTCATTAAGAAGTTTGCAGATGAACTGGCTCCCATGCTTTGCCATCTTTTTCACCTCATTCTGTCAACCAGTATCCATTCTTCATCTTGGAACCATGATCTAGTGCAACCTGTTCCTAAGAAAGGTGATCGCTCTATTCCTTCAAACTACCGACCTATTGCCCTAACCTCCTCTATTGCTAAATTTTTCAAAACTTTACTCAGTGCTCACATTTTGAAACGCCTTGAATCTAACTCACTTATCGCCAATTACCAGTATGGTTTCTGCAAGGCAAGATCCACTGGTGACCTCCTGTCCTATCTTACTCATGTAAGGTCATCTTTTCTGAGAAACTATGGGGACTTTGTCATCGCCCTTGATATCTCTAAGGCTTTTGACAGAGTATGGCACAAGGCTTTGTTGGCCAAACGCTCTGCCTATGGCTTTACAACTTCTTTAAGTTCTCTGATTTCCAGTTTTCTTTCTGACCGTTTTATATATGTAGTTGTAGATAGTGCGACATCTAGCCCACTCTCTGTTACCAGTGGTATTCCAGAGGGCTCTGTTCTTCAGCTACTCTGTTCCATCTCTTCATCAATGATCTTCTACAAACTTTATCTTCCTTTCATCTTAATGCCTTTGCTGATGATTCTACCCTTCACTTTTCCTTTGTCTTTTCTTCGTAATCTTCATCTGCTATGTGAAATCAGTCTCGTATCTCTCATTCTTCTACTCTCAACTCCAAATTGCAGAGGGTATGTGAGTGGGGCACTCAAAACCTAGTTAAATTCAATGCCTCCAAGAGAGTTTCTGGCTATCTCTTTATCTTCTTCTCATCCTGATAATCCTATTGTCTTCAAAACTAACGAAATTTACCCTCTTAATTCTATCAACATATTTGGAGTCCATATAGCCTCTAAGTTGTCTATGAGGAATCACAAAATCCAAATTTTTAAATCTTCTTCCATAAAATTGGGGGTTCTGCTTCGTTTTCGTCATTACTTTTCCTCTTTACAGTTACTTAAAATCTATAAAGGTCTTATCCATCCTTGTTTAGAATACTGCTCACATATCTGGGGTACTTCTTCTTATACTTATCTCCTTGCTGGGTTGAATCTAAGGCAGTCAGACTTATTAATAATCCTTCTCTTACTTCTAATCTGGATTCTCTCTCTCTTGTTTACAATGTATCTTCCTTTTCTCTTTTTTATCGCTACTACTACCATCGCTGCTCTGATGAGTTGGCGAGTTACATCCCTCCCACACTGCCGAGGCCGCATAACATTCGCAGAGTGGCCTCATCTCACAGGTACTGTGTGGAGATATGTAGCTCACGGATTGTTTGGTGCAGCGACTGCTTCTTCCCATCTACCTCCAGACTCTAAAACTCTCTTCCTCCTTCGGTCTTTCCTAATTCTTATGACCTATCATCCTTCAAAAAGTGGATCTATCGTCATTACAGGACCTAAACCTTCATATCTCTGGGTCCTCTGTACTTTGACTGTTTTTTCTGTCTGTCGTTTTCCTCTGTGTAACATTACCTTATATCTGCCTTGTCCTTAACCTTTTTCTTTTCTTTCGTCCTGGTGTTTTCTCGTGCCCGGGCCTTTGTTGATGAGGGCACAATCATAAAAAAAAATTGAATTCATTTTCTTTTTTATGAAAGATTTTCGTTCAACCATATTTCCTAGTTCAACTTTAGGGAACTACATCCTCAAAATCTAGATACATTGCATTTCCTCTCCACTGTGGTTAGTACTTTCATAAAATAACTTTAACTTATCTGATTTTTTTCAGGAAATCGGAAGCAACGAAGTATCAAACATAGATTTAGGTGAGGTTCTGCAATGTGCGGCCATCAACAGCCATAACCAAAGTAGGCTGTTAAGTCTAACAATCTGCCTCCTGACGTCAGAATTCACCCTAGAAAGGGTCAACGAGATCAACGCCCTCAATGCTGCTAAACTGGTAATTCATGCATTCTTCCACTAACTTTTTCACCATTCAGTGAGAAGAAAATATTAACCACTCTGGCTTCTGCTTTTAAGTGCAATTGTAATAAAGGTATCTTTACAGATTGCCTAAGATTTCTATACAAAGAAGGAGCTCATAGTATTTATATTATTAATAATACGGTGATCCAGTGGCTTAACTGCAGGGTGGTAGACCCAGTGACATTAGCTTTGCTATAATTCGGTTCTACAGTAGTGAAATGTGCTCTATTTGCAGAGAGAGTTTTAGATTTGTAATACTTTACAGGTTAAGCGCTCATGGTTAACGTTCTCAGTAGTATATTCCATATTATTTTATATCACTTTGACAGAGGAGGCGAGGAGGAGACCTCTGAGATGACTTAAGTTTCCTGTCTTGCACTTAACAGAAAAAAAATATATAGTCAGCGCCTTTGCTTCCCCTCGATTGTAAGACATGTTTTCACAAAACACCATAAACACTTTCCTTTAATATCTTCAACATGAAGTCCTCATTGCCGTAGTAGTAAGAGAAGTAAACGCACTTTCGAAGGGCATCCTGCATCATCTGGTTATTAAACAAATCCTCTCGGAAATAAATCACGTGAAAAAGACGAGAACCAAGAAGTCCCACTTCCAGAAAGGTTCAATTATCCTTTTCCAGGCGACTGTCCTCGTCAAAGATTGTTTTATTTATTTCCAGTACAGTCTCCTGGAAAAGGATAGTTGAACCTTTCTGGAAGTGAAACTTCTTGGTTCTCGTCTTTTTTTCACGTGATTTATTTCCGAAAGGGTTTGATTAATAACCGGACGATGAAGGATGCCCTTCGAAAGCGCGTTTACTTCTCTTACTACTACGGCAATGAAGACTTCACGTTGAAGATAGTATCCAGCAAAGACACTTGTACCTCCATGGGAGTGGAATCTCTCAAGGCAAGTATTCGAAGTTGATATCTAAAACACGTTGTCTTCATAGCTCAAAATTCCTCTTTGAGGCTCAACTATACTATAAGTGTTCCAGAGTTACCTTCTCTTTCAAGATATATATATATATATATATATATATATATATATATATATATATATATATATATATATATATATATATATATATATGTATATATATATATATACATATATATATATATATATATATATATATATATATATATATATATATATATATATATATATATATATATATATATATATATATATATATATATATATATATATATATATATATATATATATATATATATATATATATATATATATATATATATATATATATATATATATATATATATATATATATATATATATATATATATATATATATATATATATATATATATATATATATATATATATATATATATATATATATATATATATATATATATATATATATATATATATATATATATATATATATATATATATATATATATATATATATATATATATATATATATATATATATATATATATATATATATATATATATATATATATATATATATATATATATATATATATATATATATATATATATATATATATATATATATATATATATAAATATATATATATATATATATATATATATATATATATATATATATATATATATATATATATATATATATATATATATATATATATATATATATATATATATATATATATATATATATATATATATATATATATATATATATATATATATATATATATATATATATATATATATATATATATTTCACGAATAACATAATAAACGTATCCTGGTTGTAACGTTCATAAAAAAAGAATTATGTATAATTCCTTTACTATCGAGCAGGCAATGTATTATATGCCTTATATGTAGATTTCATTAACACGATAGTTACTGTTCTTCCGGTTTTGCGTCACGGACTCCCTTTTCAACCAAGGACTAGGACGGTTGCCTTCTTGCGAAGGATTTGTTTTTGGCAGATGTAATCGTTACCCTGAGTGCATTCTCTAGCTAACCTCAGACCGTGACGGGGCGCGAACCCTCGACCTGACGCCTCAGAGTCGCATACGCTACTGCTTGAGCTATGTGACTACTACGATAGTTACTATCATTATTATTATTATTATTATTTTTATTATTATTATTATTATTATTATTATTATTATTATTGTTAAAGTAATAATAATAATAATAATAATAATAATAATAATAATAATAATAATAATAATAATAATAATAATAATATTAAAATCATTATTATTGTTATTATTATTATTATTATTATTATTATTATTATTATTATTATTATTATTATTATTATTATTATTAGTATAATTTTTATCATAATTATTATTATTGTTGTAGTCAATGTGGCTCAGGCGTAGCGTCCGCGACTCTGAGGTGTCAGGTCGAGGGTTCGCGCCCCGTCACGGTC
>JAXCGZ010013286.1:20000-30000 GCA_037179515.1 Halocaridina rubra | reverse complement strand
ACTCGCTTGCTTCCCTCACATCCATCCTCCTATCATTCAAGGCTCTCCTTACTCCATCCATCCATCCAAACATTGGCCTCCCTCTAGCATTTCTCCCATCAACTCTCGCATTCATCACCTTTTTCAGCAGCCTTTCATCATCCATCCTTTCCACATGGCCAAACCATCTCAGAACATTCATATCTACTCTGGCTGCAATTTCTCTTCTCACACCCGTTCTTGCTCTCACCACTTCATTCCTAACCCTATCCAATCGAGATACACCAATCATACTCCTCAGGCATTTCATCTCAAACACATTTACTTTCCGTCTCTCACTTACTTTCATACCCCATAACTCTGATCCATACATCACAGTTGGCACAACCACTTTCTCATGCAAAACTTTCTTAACATTCATTTCCAACCCTCTATTCTTCATCACTCCTTTCAATGCACCCAACACTTTACATTCTTCATTCACTCTGTGACACACATCTGCTTCCACTCCACCATTTGCAGCTATAACTAAGCCTAAATACTTAAACTGATTAACCTCCTCAAGTGTCTCTCCATTCAACATAACATTCAATCCAGCGCCATCCTCATTTCTTGTACACCTCATAACCTTACTCTTTCCCACATGCACTCGCAGCTTCCTTCTCTCACACACCATTCCAAATTCTGACACTAACTGACACAGCTTTTCCTCTGAATCTGCCACCAAAACAGTATCATCTGCAAACAGCAATTGATTCAGCTCCCACTCGTTATCATCCCCATCTACCATTCTTAGACCTCGACCACGCACTCGCTCATTCACCTCTCTTACAACTCTATCAATATACAAATTGAAGAGCCATGGTGACATCACACATCCCTGTCTCAGTCCCACACTCACTGGAAACCACTCACTCACTTCATTCCCTACCCTAACACAAGCTCTACTACCCTCATACAAACTCTTCACTGCATGCAGCAATTTACCATTGATTCCATATAATCTCAAAACATTCCACATAGCCTCTCTATCAACTCTATCATATGCTTTCTCCAGATCCAAAAATGCAAAATACACATCCTTACCCTTTGCTAAATATTTCTCACATAACTGCCTACCTATAAAAATCTGATCTGTACAGCCTCTACCTCTCCTAAAACCACTCTGCACTTCCGCGATCACATATTCTGTCTTATCCCTAATCCTATTAACCAGTATCCTACCATACACTTTTCCTACCACACTCAACAAACTTATACCCCTAAAATTACTGCATTCATACATATCTCCCTTACCTTTGTATAGGGGCACTATACAGGCAATCACCCAATCCACTGGCACCAGTGACAACATAAAGCATATATTAAACACTCTCACTAACCATTCCAATGCAGTCACACCCCCTTCTTTCAACATCTCCGCTCTCACACCATCCATTCCAGGTGCTTTACCTGCTTTCGCTTCATACAATGCCCTTTTCACCTCCTCTCTTGTAATCTCTCTCTCATTTTCATCTCCCATTACTGGCCCTTGAACCCCTCCCACTGCCACTATAGCTGCCTCTCTATCTTCCTCAACATTCAGCAAGCACTCAAAATATTCTGCCCATCTTTTCCTTGCATCGTTCCCTCTTACCATCTGTCCATTCACATCTTTCACTGTCTCTTCCATCCTCGATCCACCCTTCCTTGCTCTCTTCATAACTTTCCAAAACTTCTTTTTATTCTCCTCATGTGACCTACTAAAATCCTGTCCCCACCTAACATTTGCCAACCTCTTCTCTTCCTCTACCTTCCGCTTGGTTTCCACATTTTTCTCCCTATATCTTTCATACTTCTCCCTACTTTTACACTGCAACCATTCCTCAAAAGCCCTCTTTTTCTCTTCCACCTTCATTTTCACCCCTTCATTCCACCACTCGCTGCCCCTCCTCACGCCACCTCCAACAAACCTCTTTCCACACACATCACTTGCATGTCCCACAAAACATTCTTTCATCAACCCCCATTCCTCCCCTAACTCCCCAACTTCTCTTTCTTTCACCCTGTCATATGCCACTCTCAACCTGTCCTGATATTCCTGTCTCTTCGCTGGCTTTTTCAACTCTTCCACCTTCACTATATCCCTTCTACATCCCCCCACACTATTTCCCCACTCTTTTGCTACTACCACTTTTGCTTCAACCAAAAAATGATAAGACATCCCAGCATCCACACCCCTGAATGCATGTACATCTTTCACTCTACCAATCATGCTCTTTGCTACCAACTCATAATCCATCAATGCTCTTTCTTTCACTCTTCCATTTGCCACTCTCATCCATGTATACTTATTTATTAACTTCTTCTTAAATAAACTATTACCTATCACCAACTCTTGCTCCACACACATATCTAACAGTCTCTCGCCACTCTCATTCCCACCTGGTACCCCATACTTTCCTACAACACCTTCTATCTCTCCATCACCCACTCTGGCATTCAAGTCACCCAACACAACTACATAGTTCCTTCTACTCAGACCATCCACACATCTAGTTAACTCATTCCAGAATTCATCCCGCTCTTCCTCACTTCTCTCACATCCTGGCCTATGCGCACTAACAAAAACCCAACATTCCCTTCCTATCTTAGCCCTCACCCACATCAGCCTAGATGACACTTCTTTCCATTCCACTACCTGATTTACCATCCATTCACTCAGCAATAATGCCACACCTTCTCTCGCTCTCCCCCTTTCAATCCCAGACACCCTACCCGTCACATCACCAAATGCCACTTCTTCTTTTCCTTTCATCTTCGTCTCACACAATGCCAATACATCCATCCTCCTCTTACCAAACATATATCCAATCTCACATCTTTTGCTCTCTATCGTGCTACAACCATGCACATTTAGACACCCCAAAACTAGAGTTTGGGGAGAAGTTATTCTCCCCTCTACTCCCCTTCTTCTTTGACGTCTCGCAGGAGGTTGATACAAGGGGGGGGATTCCTAGTCCCCCCGCCCCGTCCACTTTTAGTCGCCTTTTACGACACGCAGGGAATACGGTGAGGCTATTCTTTGATATTGTGCCCGCCCCACAGGGCACTACCCGCCCCACAGGGGCGGATATATATATATATATATATATATATATATATATATATATATATATATATATATATATATATATATATATATATATATATATATATATATATATGCATAAATATATATATATATATATATATATATATATATATATATATATATATATATATATATATATATATATATATATATATATATATATATATATATATATATATATATATATATATATATATATATATATATATATATACATACATATGCATATATATATATATATATATATATATATATATATATATATATATATATATATATATATATATATATATATATATATATGGAGTGGAAGAGGAATGAAAATGCTTTAAGGAGGGAATTTTAAAGCTTGTGGAAGTAATGTGTTAGATGGAAGCAAAAGGGAAACTAGTGAATATTGAAATGGAGAGTTTTGTGTGGTTGTGGCAAAAATGAAACATGATTAAGTTAGTTAGATTCATGATATCCCAAGAAGTGAAAATTGAGCAAAGTTTCAAATACTATAACGATAGCAAAGGTAAAGACAGTTCGTCAGTAGTTTGAAAGAATAGACTAGTCACTCTTCTTAGGAATCGGCTCAACGAAAGTGCGCTTCCAAGATGGGTGCAAACAAGAAATATGGTTTCGTATAAGAAATTTAGAGTAAAGAGTGAGTTAACAAATGGCTTATTTAAAGAGACAATGAGGGGGGAGGATGTGAGGTGGATAGATGGTTGTATGATAATATACAAAGGAATAAAAAAGAGATTTGGAAGGAAACAAAAAGAGTGAAAAGAGAGAGATGAGTCTGATAGGAAGGGGATGTTGAAAAGAGATGGACACTTATTAGTGAACTCGATAAAGTTGAGAGTGAGATGGAAGGGGTATTTCAAGGAACTGTTTTATGTGGAGAATTATAGAGAGGCAATTATTGTAACTCTGGGATGTGCAAGGAGAATGCTTTAGACTGGTATGGAAAATCACCTTGTAATTAAGAAGAGGTAAGGAATAACTGTTATTGAAGATAATAAGAGTAGATAAAGTAGTAGAAGTATATGGGTGCCATGTGGAATGCTTGTTACAAGATGGAGAAGCAAAAGAATGAGTGTGTTCCAGGGAAAGCAATATCCCGATTACTGGAGGACTGCATGTGTACTCCCTATACATAATGTGAATATATATGAATATAAATGCAGCAGTTTCAGAAGAAATAGTTCGTTAAGTGTAATTGGTAAAGTATATGTAAGAGATTTGACTGTAAGACTCAGGAGAGGACCTGAAAGAATATCAGGGAAGAACAATGTGAGATCACAAAAGGAAGATATCGATTTCAAGTATTTGTGGTATAGACAGGCGTGAAAAGTACTTAAAGATAGGTAAGGACATATTTGGGGTTCATGGACGTGGAGAAAGCATAAAATAAGTTCATAGATAAATGATTGATGTGTTGCTATTGTCTGAAATAATAGGGAATTTTCTGAAAAAGACAATAAGTTTTTGCATGGGTAGCAGAGTGTGCATAAAAGTCCAGATTAGTGAGATTTAATGGTTTGAAGGTGATGTGTGTTTGCATCAGAGTTTGGTAATGTACCCATGGTTGGTCGCTGTATATATGGTTTGAGTGGTGAGGATGCAAATGATAAAATGCTGAGCAAAAGGTTGAAATTACTTGATGAAAATGAGAAGTTATGGAATTAGAAACAATGTTTTTTTTTTTTGTAAATGTTACTGTGCTGGTAGTTGATTCTGAGTAGGAAATGAAACAGTTGGTAATTGAGCCTGTTAGAGTGTGTGAACAAATGAAGTTGCAAGAATATGCTGGTAGAGTTATGAAATAAAAGATGAAGGTCTATGGAGGCTCGTCTCTTTCTTTCTTCACAAGCTTTGCATCATCTGCAAACATATTCATGAATGAAGATACAAACTCTGGTATGTCATTTACATATACAAGGAACAAAAGTAGCCCTAAAACTGAACCCTGTGGAACTCCGCTACTAACTCTTCTCCATTCAGACACTGAGTGTCTTACTCTAACCCTCTGTTCCCTTCCTTCTAAGTAATTTTTCATCCATTCCAAGACATTTCCACCTATTCTCGCCATTGCTTGCAGCTTCTTAATAAGTCTCCCGTGTGGGATCGTATTAAGTGCATTCTGGAAGTTTGTGTGTGTGTGTGTGTGTGTGTGTGTGTGTAATTACCAAATTGTAATCCTAAATGTGCATATGGGAAAGAGCCCCAAGCTCGTAATTTCCCGTCTCCTGATCGGTTCCATTTTGTACTTTGTGTCATTACCTAATTGTGATTACCTAATTGTGTTTACGGGAAAGAGCCCAAAGCTCGTATCTTCCCGTCTCCTGATCGGTTCCATTTTAGACTTAGTGATACTTATCATACCTGTCCTTAAAACTATGGATTGAGATAGCATTAACTACCTCCTCGTTTAGCGAATTCCAATTATCAACTACTCTTACACTGAAAAAGTATTTCCTTACATCCTGCAAAGAAGTTTTCTTACGAAGCTTCAAACTATGACATCTAGTTCTAGAGCCAGCCATATCAAAATATCGATCCCTATCCACTTTATCATAACCATGAAGGAATTTAAAGACTGTCACCATATCCCCCCTCAATCTTCTAGCTTCGAGTGATGGTAAGTCTAATTCCCTCAGCCTCTCATCATAACTGAGATTGCGTATTTCTGGCACCAGTTTCGTGGCATGTCTTTGAACTTTTTCAAGCTTAGCTATGTGCTTTTTCAAGTGCGGATTCTAAAAGGGGGCTGCATATTCGAGTTTTGGCCTCACATAGGTTGCATAAATATTTCTGAACATTTCCTTGTCCATGTGCCTGAAGGCTACCCTTACATTTGATAAGAATGCATATGCTGCCCTTACTATGCCATTTATATGTATTTCTGGAGACAAATCTGCCAGTATGTTTACTCCTAGATCTCTCTCATTTTCTGTCTCTTGAAGTAGTACTCCAGCCACCGAGTAGTCAAGCTTGAGCCTTCTTGCACTTGTACCCATTCTCATTACCTTACATTTTGAAGTATTGAATTTCATTAGCCACTTTTCTGACCACCCATGCAGATTATTTAGATCCTCCTGAAGTTCTCTACCATTGCTCTCGTTTTTTACTTTCTTCACAATCTTTGCATCATCTGCAAACATATTCATGAATGAATTTACAGACTCTGGTAGGTCATTTACATATACAAGGAACAAATATGGCTCTAAAACTGAACCCTGTGGAACTCCACTACTAACTCTTCTCCATTCAGACACTGCGTTTCTTACTCTAATCCTCTGTTCCCTTCCTTCTAAGTAAGTTTTTTCCATTCAAAGACGTTTCCACCTATTCTAGTCATTGCTTGCAGCTTCTTAATAAGTCGCCCGTGTGGAACAGTATTAAATGCTTTCTGGAAGTCTAGGAATATGCAATCTGCCCAGCCCTCTCTTTCCTGTATGATTCGGCTTACGTCATCATAAAATTGTAATAAGTTTGTTACTGTTGATCTACCTTCTCTGAAGCCATGTTGATTCACTGACAAAAAGTTGAAGAATTCCAAGTGAAGAGAGATATGTTACCTTAATAGTTTCTCCATAACTATGCAGACTATGCTGGTCAAGGAAACTGGTCTATAGTTTAGAACCGCATCCCTTCTTCTATTTTTGAAGATAGGCATCACATTCGCTTGTTTCCAGCATCTTGGAATCTCCCCTGACTCCAGTGACTTTTTAAATATGATACTTAGTGCCAATGATATTGAGTTTGCGCATTTTTTAAGTACATGAGGGGATATATCATCAGGGCCTGTAGCTTTATGGACATCTAACTCCATCAGCACTTTGCATACCTCTGTGGATGAAAGGTTGATGTTCTCTAATACCGGCCCATTAGCTTCTATCTCTGCAATCTGAAGGGGTGGGGGTATTTTCTACTGTAATTACTGACTGAAACTCCTTGTTCTATTTCTTGTAGATCTCTTTATCCGTCTCAGTGATGCTTCCATCCGCTCTCTTGAGCCTTAAAACCTGTTCTTTTACCTTCAGTTTTCCTCTGATAAAGCTGTGGAAAAGTTTGGGATTTTCTTTAGCCTTCGTTGTGATATCCCTTTCATAGTCTCTCTCTGTCTCTCTTCTTTTACTTAGGTAGTCATTTCTTGCACTTTTATAGGTTTGCCAGGCATTTATGTTATTTCTCCTCCTATGCCTTTTCCAGCATTTGACTCTCCACTCCTTAGCTCTTTTATGCTCATTATCGAGTCATTTCTCTCTTGCATGAATTACACCTACTTTGGTGACAGGTGTGCAGCAATCTACTATCTTCCCATATTTCTCACAAAAGATGTACATTTCTTGTGCAGATTTGTTGTAAAATAAGGTCCTCCAGTCAATAACTGCAAAAGTTCATTCATTTTGATGTAATCTCCTTTTGGATAGTTCCTCCTCATGTCTTCAGGGCCTCTGCTCTCAGGCAGAACATCTTAAATGATATACTCCATCAACAACACACAGTGGTCACTCTTTCCAATTGGTGGTTCATACTCAATTTTTTCAATATCTAACACATTATCTGTGAATACTAGATCAAGTAGTGATGGCTCATCCCCACCCATGGCCCTAGTTGGTTCTAGTATATGTTGGTGTATTTAATTCCCTTGTACGCAATCTAGGAATCTTGCCCAGAATGAGTCCTCACCACTTTGTGGGTCAAGATTTATCCAATCTATGTCTTTATGATTAAAATCTCCCATAATCAAAATCCTTAATTTTCTCTCCCAAGCCATGTTAGCAACTGAGTTTATGACTTCAATAGTACCTATATGACTTTCCTCATAAACTTTGAGCGTATGTTGGTTCCTTGGTGGGTTACATACAACAGTTATTATAATGCTCTCTTACCCAGTATTTATGTGAGCAACAAAAAATTCCTTGAACTCACTTTCCACAGCCAAGTTTATTTCTTCAACTTGAATCCTTTCACTTATGAGCAGTGCTATCCCTCCACCAGTCCTCTCAGATCTTTTAACCCTTAATATTCTGAAGCCCTTAGGAAAAGATGTGACACTGTTTATATCCTACCTCAACTTAGTCTCTGTAATTACTACTATATCTGCCTTACTGTTGTGAATCCTATCTTTTAATTCTACTGCCTTACCAGCTAATCCATCAGCATTTGTGTGTAACAATATTAATGAGGCCCCATCCCCTGATCTTATGTCATTATCTTCTTTATCTCCCCTTTGTCTGGAAGAACTCTGAAATGAAAATTTTTCCTCTCTTCTTCATTTCATTTCTCATTTAAATGTCTAGTCTCTTGCAACAAGTTTTTTATCCTTTCCATCTCTTCCTGTGTTCTGTATCGTCTAATAAACACTTCTTTGAATTCTTTAAGGTCTTTTTGAATTTTTTCCTCATCAGTATTGTTTTACATGTGTCCCCTTTCTCAATGGTTATCTTTGTTGGTCTCTACTTTCCCTCCCTCGAATATTTACCTAGTTGGTGTATGCTTACAATATCCTCAGGACCACAAACTACTCCAAGCTTTCTTATCAGGTCTACAACCCTAGCTTTATTTTCTTCAAGTCTCCCCTGCCATGATGGCTCCTGGGATTCGCTTATGCCTGAGATTACCATTTTCTTCTCTTTATCAAGTGCCTGTTTAATCAGTGGATTTGCCCTTTCCATTACGACATCTTTAAATTTTTCGATTACTGTTCCTTTATAGTCAAGTGTTTGTATGTTTTCCAGTGCCACCACCTTCACAGCCTCTTTTACTGGCACATTCCCCTTTAGTGCATCAGCATAGGAAGGTTTCATGGCATCATGTTCTGTATTCAGCTCCTGAAACTCTTTTCTAACCTGTTCGATGTTTTCCTTAATCTGGATATTCCAAGTTGTAAACTCGTCTCTCTCAGAAGAGAGCAGTGACCTAACAATTAATTCCTTTAGGTTGTCATTCATCTGTTTGTTGTTATTTACTTGTTTGGAAATTCTGGTTTCTAGTTCACTCTTTTCCCCTTCCAGCTTCTTTATTCGTTTTTCAAGTTCTTTTCTCTCATGCCCTAGTGTGTGTGTGTATGCGTTTGCACGCTTATAGGAAAGATCCATATGCTCGTATTCCCTAATATTGACCGATTCCATTTCTATTCTCAGTGATACTTATCATATTTGTACTTAAAGCTATAAATGCAGTCAGGTTTAAATCCTTTCTTACTTAGTGATCTTCAGTCGTCAACTACTCTTATACTAATAAGTACTTCCTTACAGCCTACCCAGAAGTTCCATTATGAGGTTTTATACTATGACCTCTAGATCTAGAGTCATCCATATAAAATATCGCTCCCTGTCCTCTCTGTCAAAACAATGAAGGAATTTAAGAGCCCAAATATATCCCCTCTCCCTTTTACTTTTAAGTGATGGTAAGTCAAACTCCTACAGCCTTTCCTAATAACTGAAACTGAGTACCTGTGTGACTAATTTCTTAGCATGTCTTTGAACTTTTACCAAATCATTTATATGCTCCTTCAAGTATGGATTCAAAAAGGTTGCTGCATATTCAAACTCTGGCTTCACATAAAGTACATAAATATTTCTAAACATTTCCTTGCTCTTGTGTCGGAAGGAAACCTTTACTTTTGATTGAAAAGTATATGCAGCCTTTACTATGTCATTTATATTTATTTCCAGAGACAAATCTGCCATTATGTTACCGCTATATCTCTCTCGTTTTCTGTCTCTTCAAGTTGTTCACTTACTATTGAGTACCAATACTTAAGCCTTCATACACTCGTGCGTATTCTCAGCATATTACATATTGATATACTTTATTCATTAGCTACTCATTTGGCCACTAATTCTGAATATTAGGTTCCTGAAGTTCTCTATCGTTGCTCTCATATGT